>PKRV01002889.1:364116-489923 GCA_003709505.1 Hyphantria cunea
ATATATATATACTAGCTGACCCGGCGAACTTCGTGCCGCCATATTTATTTCCCTGAATATTAGATAAATTACCGAAACGTGGCAGGAGGGTAAAAATTTAGGACTAAATTTTCTTTTTAATTCCACACCATAAAAATTCGGAGTAGTATAAACACTATTTATATATATATATTTGTGAACTTTTGAGGAGCTTCTATGCCCACTCAGCGAACCTGACAGAACCTGTCAAAATTGCCAAATGACAATTAAATATTTTAGCCTACATTAGTGACAAGTAAGAAGATTAATATTTTTAATTTTTTTTTATTTTGATGTACCCAGTGTCACTCTCACGACTAAGACGAGTCTATTGACACCACTCACATCAAAATATGACAATCCGTTTAGACTCTAGGGCGCGCCAAAGAAATATATATACACTCGAAAAACCTCTTTCTTTTACAGTCGGTAAAAACTCGCTTCCGAACTTTCTTTCTCATGTTCCTCATAATCAGTAACTCCTGAATTTGACCAGACTTCCCTGCCCTGCTCCTTATTAAAATTATCGCCAACATAAATTAAACTTATTATGATGTAATCCACCTCATATAATACTACAGCCATAGTTACCCGAAATTTAAATCCCCGAGGTTTACTTTGGCTATTTAATATTTTGCGAACTACCCTTAATAATATACGCCGCCCACTAGATGAGGGTAGTTCTATTTTTAGTTCGACACAAACAAGTATCAAGCCATTACGTATTTAGGGGATGTGAGAGAAACTTTGCGTGGGTATGTCTTTCAAGGGCGGGGAAATATGTTTATAACTTTTTCTTAAAATATTGTATAGGCATCAAACTAGGTATAGTTTTTTTTTAAATAGCTTCATCTGTAAGTTTTTGTAACCGAATTCTTTAAACTCGACTTCTATTTAAAGATATAACATATATATACATATGCCATGAAGCACATACATGTGGGCACAGGCAGACTGACAGTCGGCCTGTGAAACCTGTCGAAACAACAGGCAAATCGGAGGTATGTAATGTCGTTGAATAAGTAATTGCGTTAATTTACGTGAAAATAATTATTATATCATGAAATGCGAAAGTTCAAAAATTAGTCTCGACTTTGACCTAGTTTAAACGGTTAGATTTGATTTAAATTTTATAGAATCAAAAAGCTATCACAATACAATAAGTCGAACAAAAAAAAAGTTTAAAAAACGTGCTTTCATTATACGTCACTGCCTCTTTCCGCCATCGTCCTACACGACATCAGTTTCATCCCCATCATTTTGTTAGTTACAAGTCCACAACTGTGCTTTTGTAAAAAGTTTATTGCTCGCACAACAAAACTGTAATATTAACTGTCGCCTGCTGTATTTCCGGACCAATACGACCTTCTAACATTCAAGAAAAGAGCTTACTCCTTCTTAAAAGGCAGTAGCACTTTTGACGCTATTGGTGTTGCGGGTTTCCATTGGCGGTAATCGCTTACCATCAGGCGATACGTCGGCGCGTTTGCCAACTGTCCCATAAAAAAAGTTTAACTGATAACTGGAACATAATTCTTAATATAGGAATTAATTAATTAATGAATTAAAGATATTAGTACCTACTATTGTCCAAAGAAGAAGATGAAGAAGCCATAGATCGAACTAAGAGGCGTGAAATTGGAGAGGCCTATGTCCAGCAGTGGACTGCCATAGGGTGATGATGATATGATTGTCCAAGGTCCACAACCCGCACTTGGCCAGCGTGGGGACGTATGGCTTCAACCCTCTCCTGAGAGGGAACCCGAGCCCAGTAATGGGACATTATGGGTTTTTGATGATTGTCTAAAAACTCAAAACACGTTGGTGTTTTAAACTATCCGACAGTAAATAATGATGTATGCTAACAATTCTGAACAGTACAACCGCGATCAAAACATTTTGCTCACACTAGCATGAATATGTAAAAGTATGTGTCAGGGCATTGTGTGATGAAGGTACTAAGATCTATTTTTATAGAGACTGTGTAATGTAATGTGGATGTACAATGTACATTATAATAATAATGTATACAGTGTATTCTCTGAGATAATTATAAACGAAAATGTTTTCTTGAAATTTCTTAAGAAAAAATCGTTCTTCTTGTCGTGTCCATGGAAACACTGTTTTTGGCCGAGTGCGTTTTTGGATTTTTTGAGATAAAGGTTTTGTGGGTTCAAATCCCACATGGTACAACACTTTGTGTGATTCACAAATTGTAGTTTTGAATCTGGGTGTTCATTAAGTCCGTTTCATAAAGGTTAGTTTGTAAAATCCCCCTGTCTTAAAAAGTGTGTTATTTATTTATATATAACATGTATAATGTATTTAGAATTATCAGCAATCTGGTACCACAGTTGAATCACAAGGCGGCGTGTGAGATGTATTATCTAATTATCTTCATCAACAACCCATAATGTCCCACTGCTGGGCTCGGGTCTCCTCTCAGGAGAGGGTTAAGGCCATATGTTCCCACGCTGGCCAAGTGCGGGTTGGGGACTGGCAAGAATACGTTGTGGCTACGTATCTAGCCGTTGCATGTTTTTAAGCCGCCCGAATGCCTCCAACTAAGCTTCACGACTGTTATCCTATGATAACAACCGGGAACAACTGCTTAACGTGACCACCGAACCACGGAAACCCTCATGGTAACATGCCACCAGCGGCCATCCATCTAGGTACTGACCGCGCCGTCATTGCTTACATTCGGTGATTGTTTCTAATCACCGAGTTCAAGTAGGCTTTGAGCGCCTCAGCGGGTCAGTTTACCTTAGATTAAAATAAATAGTCTCCTTTATTTATAATTCCTTTTTTTTTTTAAAGACAACTCCCTCATTAGGAATATATATTTCTGTGTTGCGGGGATCTTTACAAACATACATGAAACGGACACAAAGTACACCTAGACTTAGAACAACAATATCACACAAAGTGTTGTCCCAAGTAGGATTTGAACCCACAATACTTGGCGCAGTAGGAAGTGGTGTGGCGACCACTGAAACTACTAGGGCAACCGCGTAGTCAAAATTCTAGAGAAGGGGGTGGTAGTAAGTAGCACACAAAGAGTGTCAAGCACTTGTACCTTTTAAATTGCAAGTGTCATTGGGAGTCGTTACTCGCTTACCTAGTTACCCTATTTCATAAAAGTGTTTTGCGTTTACAAAAATGGTTCACTCATAATAATAGTATGAAAATGTATACACATAAAATTGAACCACATTTAGCACAAGTTCCTTTGTAACAAAATGTAGAGTGAATACATTATGTATGCGACTGTACCCGCGGAACGTAATGTATGCGCGGTGCAGCATTGCTACATAACTGTGTCAAATTGAGGGTAGTTGGCTAAAGTTTGAAAATATATATTTTTTGTAATAATAAACAGGGCTTTTTATTCAATTAAGATATTTATATGATTAAAAATGAATTGTCAAGTGCGTTGCTAAGCTCACAACTCGACAACCGCTTGTCCAATTCGGTTTTTTTTTATAATATTTGCGTTGAGGCACAGAGAAAGTTCTTTGGAGAGAACACACAACGGAGCTCAGCTGGTTGTTATATAGTTTGAAAACTAAAATAACACACATCAAGAGTCATTAGTATTCCAGTGGTCGAAATTCATCCATATTTTTTTATAATTTAACTTTACACTCCTCCTCAGTACAAATTCTAATAGTGCCAAATTCCATACTCCTTGGTTTTACATAATTTTCCTAAAAAGAGGTACAAAGCTTTTGCTTAGCGTATTAATATTATAGAAATATATAGATATGCACGTCAAACAGTAGTACCTGCTTTCATGTATTAAAGAACAGTCAAGGTCAATACAGGGCCAACTGTTGGCGGTCCGGATGTCGTAATAAAGCGGATCCCGGACCCCTCCCATCACAGGCGTAGATTGGCACACCGTGTGGTTTTAGTCGGTTCGATTCCGACACACCCCTGCCGCAAACCCCGGTGGGGTGAAGGCCCGAGGTGGCTTGTTGGTACGAGGCTACGTAGGTGTGTAGGTCTACGTCGTATCTCCAGCCGTGGTCGTCTTTCTCTGGCTGAAATAATCTTGATTTTTTCAAAAACCCAAACAGTTCTTTTCCTGTATTGTTATCGTGTACTAAAAATATATAAAGTGAATGTTACATTACGGATACAATAGGCAATATTATCGTAGATTGCGATGTCGTTCTGAATACGTTTGTATAGAATTTGTTGTCTGAGATATGCTATTTTTCCATATTTGATTGCTGTTCTGAAGTGTAATTGGATGATTCCACTACAAGTAGAATAGTAGTAATACTAAATATCGCAGAACATTCTCTTAGTATGAATGTCATGTCATGGAATGATGACAATATGGCGAAAAAGTGCTTGATGGTTTTATTTAGGAAAACTTAAGCTACATATTCCATTATACAAACTTAATATGAAACAAGAAGTCCAATTAAAAGTTTTCCAAAAGAAGAGCAGGATCTGGGATGGAGATTATGGGAGCTGAATGGTATGAGAAGGGGAAGACCAAAGAAAATTCACAGGCAGTAAAAGCACTCTGAAATCAGCAGGAACGGGCCGGCTCGACTGCGGCCCAGACCCTGTCAAGACCAACATAACAGCATTCGTGTTGTCGTGTTACGTTAGTGAGTGCGAGACCTGAGGCCCAATAGTATAGGCCACCATTTGTATAGTCTGCATTCACAATGAGTATGGTGACTACCACCCCTGGATTATGTTATGCTTTCCACCAGGCCCATACATGAAAAGCAGGTGAATAGATGTGAGAAGTTCGTGTGGTGACGGAATAAGAATATGGGTGTCACAGTCCTTATTCATGTCTTTTTAAGTTCTATCAGATACATTTATTTATGTAAACATAATTAGTACAGATTTATATAACTTTGATAAATGCTTTATATAGTATCATAAGTGGGGGTTATATGTAAGGAAAGAAAATTGTAATATGGGTCCCACATGATTTCAGTATTTTACATTAGTAAGTTTAACTTTGTTATAAGACAATTGTTATGTACAATATTCGTCTTCTACTCCTATGTCAGTATCATCATCATCATCATCATCAACAGCCTTTAATAGTCCACTCCTAACAAAGGAGGTTTCTACGGTCTAAATATATGTATTTCCCTTGGTCACGCCATCACGCCTGAACGGCTGGAACAATTTCGTTATTCTTTTAGTATTGGGTAGCTTATATAGCTTTATTCATGTCATGGGTGTCGTAAGTACTAAGGGAGCACAGCAGCACTGTGAAGACATGGAAAACTGTATACAAACCCCGTACTACCTACCTACCCGTACGTACCTGTCTGTCCAGAGTGGTATAGTAGACCAAATTTTATTTCTTAAGAGAGTTCCATATCCAGCTGTTAAAGGCTGTTGATGAAGATAATGTGATGATTAAAAATACGAAAAGTAATTTTAAAATGTAGCAAAAAACCGTAGCTATATTCCTAGTTACTGAAGTGGCAGTGGACTGGCCATATTGGCCGCAGAACTGATTATCGTTAGGGTTAACGGGGTCTTGAGTGGAGACCGCGTATCGGCAAACGTAGGGACGACCACAGGCCAGGTGGAGTGATGGTCTACGCCAGGCTGGCAGGAGCTAGATGCGAGAAGCCGAGAATCGAAACAAATGGCAGTCCAGCAGTGGACTGCCATTTGTTTCGATTCCATAGGCTGATGATGATGTTCCTAATTATAAAAAATATAATACTGACCAAATTGTACCGTTTACCTAAAAGTCTCTCGGCCATTCGTCGACATTATAGTCGATTAATCGTACTGCCAGTTATTTCCGTTCAGAGCTTTCGATTCTAACCTTTTGTATTCGATGCGTCACTTCGGTAGTCAATATTTTTTATTCGTAACTTACGATGTATTGCCCTCTTTGTTACTCTTTAAGCGATGAATTTGCGTTCAGGAATTTATAAGTATACTAGCTTTTGCTCCCGGTTAGGTCTGCGTGTATAACGGTTATCGCGGTAAAAGGCAACCTATGTCCTTTCTCAAACTATCTCCGTGCTAAATAGGGTAGATAGTCCAGTCATTTAGGTAGTTTTACCTGGAAAGTTTTCCGGTAGTTTTGAAAATTGGTAATTTTATAGATTTCGACGTGCTCTTTCCGAATTTAGACTTTGTGACCTCGTAACTTCGCTGTTCGCGCCGCAACATTAGAAAAATGGCGCTCAAAAATAGTTTCTTTAGAATAACTTGGTGCCGACTCATTATACGATTAAAAAACTGTTATTTTAATATACAAACAGACACTACACAGCCATCTGTCTAAACTAAGCAGATCTTGTACTATGGCTGCTAGACAACTGATATAAATACATATATATATATATATACTTTTTTAAACAATACTGATACTACAATATTATATTTAGGTACACAATACATACTATAAAGAATGGTAAGGATGCGTCGTTGTGTACGGACCGGAAACACCATTTTAAAATTGTATAGACAATAACATATATATTTGTATTATTCCAACTTACTATATTAGGCTCACGATATCGTTTCGGTGGCTATGTGTGGCAAAGTTAAGCCACCATAGCCAGGTCAGTTTTCGAATGGATGACAATTCTTAACATACTGAAACCCGACCGAGCCTTGGAGAGCACGTTAAGCCGTCGGTCCCGGTTGTAATTCGAACATCTGTGGCAATCTTACCATCGATAAGTTCAAACCTGTAACTTGTTTATGTAGAAATTGAATAAATAAATAAATCTGTAGTTAGAACACGATAAAGTCCGCAAGTCTTTCTACCGTACTTAGATATTGGACACAAGAGTTCTGGAGTCTGTGTGTAAAAAATTGGTGTTCAGCCGTATCATCATCGACTTTTCCATCGAGATATATGCATGCGCCGGCTGGACCGGAGTGATATCACGGCCTCACAGAAAACCGGTGTGAAACAGCGCCTGCGCTATGTTTCACCGAGTGAGTGATGATAACGACCTGACTGAACTGACCTGCAGCCATGGCTCTACAAGGAATCTCCTGAATGAGATATATGTTGCCTTGGTCCAGTCGGTGTTGCAATACTGCATACCTATCTGGGGAGGCGCGGCAAAAAGTCGATTCATTGAGGTAGAGAGAGCTCAGCGTGCTCTAATAAAGTCAATATACTTCAAGAACACCAGGTACCCCACAGATAATATTTACCAGATTAGCAATCTACTCTCAGTTAGAAAACTATACATACTTCATACTGTTCTAAAAAAACATAGAACCGTTCCTTATAATGCCGCTTTTCTAACGAAAAGAAGGAAATATATTGTAGCACAAGTCCCTCAAACTTTAACAACGTTTGCTAGTAGACAATATGAAAAACGTTCGGCACAACTATATAATAAAATAAACAAATACATAGACATACGCTCATCTCAATATTACGACTACAAAAGAGTAATATTGAATTGGATCGGGCCACTCACTTATCTTAAAACAGAGACACTCCTTGAGACCATTAAATAGACACACACACACAAATAAACATGCACACACACACACACACACACACACACACACACACACACACTCACACACTCACACACACACACTCACAAAACTAAGTAAACAAGCTAAGGCACCATAATCCTGTAACTTTCCTCAGTTGATTAATTTTAATTATTTTTGTATTTAGTTACTAGTTTTTCTTTTTTTCTGTAATTTTATATAATTTTTAGTTGTATTGTAAAATGAATAACACATTTGTATATAAAAAATATGCGTGAGCAGTCCCTCCTAATACAGGCATTTTTTTGCTTAAAAGGAGAGTCCAACTTCTATTGTATGACATTGTTTTTTTTGTTGACGAAATAAACTATTTTTGATTTTTTGATTTTTGATAACGGAGGCTTATATATTTAAAAAAAAATTATCGTCTGGAAACCCCCTTGGGCCTTTATCCTACTGGAGTTTGCGGCGGGGCGGTGTGTCGGAATCGAACCGACTAAAACCACCGCTTTTTTAATCATCATCAACTTAAGCCGATTTCAACCTGGATTGGGAACTATAGTCGAAGAAAGATATCGTTTTGATAAAGAAACTATGTCTCTACTCATTCCTAGGATGTTTAAAGGTCTTACGGATAAAAAATTGGAATTCATCCGTATGGTAGTAGACTTAAAGCCAACCTCACCCTGGTTCGGAAAGCTCGAAGGTGGATATCGTTTCAATGCATAAACTATGTTCCCTACTCGTTCGTCCATCGTTGTATAGTAGGCCAAAACCTCCTTTACAAGGAAAGACCAATGTTTTTACTGCATAACCGCCGGTAAAACCAAGTATTACTAACTAAAATCTTTGTTTATGGAATAGGGGCAAACCAGCAGACTTTAGCAGGTTAGCGATTATCGCCGCCCATGGACACCCGCAACACCAGAGGCGTCACAAGTGTGTTGCCGGCTTTTGAGAGATGGGGAGGAGGATGGGGGCAGGGGTGGGAAGTATGATCCTCTTGTATCCTTACTCGGTGAAACACAGCGTGTGCGCTGTTTTAGACCGGTTTTCTATGAGACCTTGGTATGATGCGGTCGAGTCGGACCATGCATGCCGAACCGTGACTTTCCCACGGTATACCTCCCACCCTCAGCTTTTTTTAACGAGTGATTGATGTCCAGCAGTAGAGTTTAAAAGCTGTTGATGTGATAGAAACCATGACGCCATACACACAAGTAGTAACTTATCTAAATTGTGTTTAATAAATTCTTCGGGGAAATTTTATTTTATCTTATCTATTAATAAAGTGGGTGATATGGTTGAACACAGGAAGGTAGGTCAATGACCTTGTCAGTTCACGCTACTCACGTGGGCGCTTAATATGAATCTGTTTACCCCTTTAGTACAAGCTTGAAGATATTAGATGACTCAATAAGAATACATTTTACTGGTTTTTGTTTCATTTGTCATTGATGTCTTGCTTCTTTTGGTCTTTTATGTCATTGGGTGTAGACGTATCGCCTGATAGTTAGCTATTACCACCGCCCATGGACACCCGCAACACCAGAGGCATCACAAGTGCGTTGCCGGCCTTTGGGGGACGGGGAGGGGTTGGGGTACGGGCCTTCGGTATCCTCACTCGGTGAAACCCAGAGCAGGCGCTGTTACACCGGTTTTCTGTGAGGCCGTGATATAACTCCAATCGAGCCGGCCCATGCATGCTGAAGCGTGGCTCTCCCACGGTTCAGTTTGGTGATAGCGTGATGTTACAAAGCCTGTAACCTCACGTTAGTACTCTTAGTTATTCTGTGGTTACGTTGTTAGTTACTCGGTAAATATTAAATTAGAATGAGTAGTTCCTAAGATTAGTGCGTTAAATCAAACCAACTCTTCAACTTTTCATAATATTGGTATACCTAGATGTGGTTTTTGTGGTATATATAATAAAGCTTATTAAAAGATACCGAATTCAAAAAATAATCTTAGAACTGTGTTAATTAATGACCACCTGTTTGTATAAACTCATAATTGACTACCTCGTTTGTGCAGTGATAGCGTACGCGACTGCTGTTCATGAGGTCTCGGGATCGATTGCAGGGTCGAACCAAATGTTTGTATGATCTGTAAATATTTTATTCGGAGTTTGGGTGTTTTCTAATAAATAAATAATAAATAAATATTTCGGACATCTAACACAACGCCATCTAGTCCCAAACTAAGCAGAGCTTGTATATTATGGGTACTAGATAACTGATATGAATACATAAATACTTTTTTTTTGTAAATACATGCATATTATACAAAGAAAACGTCATATGTCTAAGTATAATATGTACGTATTTACAAAAAAAAATGTGTTTATATCAGTTGACTAGTATCCATAATACAAGCTCTGCTTTGTTTGGGACTAGATAGCGTTGTGTGTTAAATGTCCAAAAATATTTATTTAAACAAAAAGGATTGTGTGGTTTTATGAAACCACGGTAAAAGTGAAACATTTTTTCACATGCAAATAAATAAATCTAATAAAGCAAATAAATAACAACATTTACATTAAACACTGACAAAAACAAACAAATTAGCGTAGAGCACTGGCACACCGTCCGACTGGCCACTAGACACTGGCCGACCGTCACGCGTCACGCGAATGCGATACACAGACCAAAAAATATGAGACGATGTAATAAAAGTTTCACTTTGATTATAACTTTATTGCGAATTTAATGTTATTTGTTACAATTAACTTCGAAACCAATGACCCGATTTAAAATATTCTTTCACCCATAGAAAGATTCATTATCAGCGAGTAACATAACCTAATTTATACCTCGATAATCCATATAAACGCAAGCGGAGCCGTTCAAATGAAGTATATAAGTTATTTCTTTACAATACAACAACAAACAAAAACGGTCATTACTCATACGGACATCTTGACTGTGTGCGGTAAAAAGAGGGTAATGTTTTTTGTACCTATTTGCTCGCAAGTGACCCGACTTCAAAGCTCTCTTTTATAAGAAAGGAGTGCTGATATGATTAATGTTCTGGTTTATTCTACAAATGAATGCGGTTCAATGCTTTTGTCCATACTTATATACGTTTTTCTTATTAGATCGTTTTGTGTTCTCTTCTATATGATAGTTTTTGAAGTGAAACTTCTTTAGGCGCATGAGGGTAAAATTTTTACAAATGTAACGTCACGCAAGTATGCAACGGAAGTGTCGAAAAAGAAGAGAGCGATCCAGACCGATTGAGAGAGAGTAAGACAGGGCGAACGTAGCATGAAGCAACTAGCGATGGAGTGAGAGTAGGGAGCAAGCAAGTGAGAAAGATCTAGAGAAAAAGTGAGATAGAGCGATTGTCGTATCACGCACAGTGCCATGGAGCGAGAGGTAGGAGAGAGCTAAGAAGTTTCACTTCTGACATGTGTACTTTGTACGCACGCACTTTTTTTATGGAATAGGGGGCAAACGAGCAGCTATATCGCCTCATGGTAAGCGATTACCGCCGCCCATGGACACTCATAACACCAGAGGTGTCACAAGTGCGTTGCCGGCTTTGGAGGATGGGGAGGGGAAAACGAATTAGGGGAAAGGTTGGAATATGGGCTTTCGGTTTCCTCACTCACTCGGTGAAACACAGCGCAGGCGCTGTTTCACACCAGTTCTCTTTGAGGGCGTGGTATCTCATCGGTTGAGCTGGCCCATGCATGCCAAAGCGTGACTCTCCCCCGGTCAGAGTTCTATAAGTGTAAAAGGCAACAAGTTTTTGTAAATTCTATACCACATATAGTACACAGAAGGAAAAATACCTTTATTAGCAACACATATTAAACAAGAGAAACAAGTAATGAATTATTAAATAAAAAAATCCTCGACTGCGTCAATATCGTATATATAACGTATAAGTTATGTATATATTCGAAATCATCGTTAATAATTCTTTATTTCGATACCGCACTCGATGTATTTTTAAAACATTTTTTTTGAGATTACTTTTTGGCTCCAAAAATCTTTTATATGTTTTTTTTTTTTAATTTTGATACTGGGTATCCAGTGTCATTCTCACGTGTAAGAAATACGACAAGCCGTTTAGACTCTAGGGTGTGCCAAAGAAATATACATACATATATACACTCGTAACACATAACGCTCAATTACATGTGACTGTTGTGATGTGTATTATTGTGATATATGTTTGTTTGGCGTGGTTGTGATACCTGTGTATCGAGATAAATCAGTAAGTTAGATCTATTATTCTGAGAACTGTTTTTATAACAGGCTAATATATGTATGTATATTGTGTGGGTTTGCCCACCTTTTGATACAGTGTACCTAGTTTGGTTAAATGTTTTTATGATTAGTTAAAACCTGGGAAGAAACTAACGTCTAAGATACAGGCTCGGCCTAGTTTAGACGATAATGATCATAGCCATATTGTAGACACCCAGTTTAAGAGAATAGAGTATAGTATAGTCTAGTTAAAAAAAACAAATTTCATTGTCGTGGTGTTGGTATTATATCAATAAAGAATTAAAAAAAAAACAACTACGCTCATTATTTCGCAGTCGGGTAAAAACAAAGCAAGCAATAGAAAGAGACAATAAAATAAATGAATTACAATGTGATAAGAAAGTTGTTGCACACTGACACAAATATAGACCACGATTCCACTAATTCCAGAGCAATAAAGCGATGTGAACAATTTACACCACGTACTTCCTCAAATCAAAAAAAATCAACAACCCATAATGTCCCACTGCTGTGCTCGGGTCTTATCTCGAGAGAGGGTAAGGCCATACGTCCCTACGCTAGCCAAGTGCGGGTTGGGGACTGGCAAGAATACGTTATGGCTACGTATCTTGCCGTTAGATGTTTTTAAGCCGCCCAAAGGCCTCCAACTAAGCTTCACGACTGTCATCCTATGATAACCGGGACCGACTGCTTAACGTGCCCTCCGAATCACGAAGACGCTCATGGTAACATGCCACCAGCGGTCACCATATCCAGGTACTGACCGCGCCGTCGTTGCTTACTCTCGGTGATAGTTTCTAATCACCGAGTGCAACTGGGCTATGAACGCCTCTACGCTGTTACATTACATTCATCTGTGAAATGTAAGAACTATTGCATTTAGAAATGTTAAGAGGAAGAGCGCCGTCGTCTAAAATACAGATATTTGGTTATCTAGTTTAGACGCGGATGTTCACTGATTTGTGAATTTGTTAATGTGTAAGTATCTGAAAACGATGTATTATAGACATAAGAATTTATTGGTTAAATAAATATTATTATTATTATTATTATCTCTCTCTGTGGCCAAGTTTCTTGCCGGCGCCTATATCTTGCGAATCTATATTCAAAGGGACTCCTGTTTGTTTATTTTAATTAAATAATAAATATTTATATATATTTCGGACTAGATCTAACACACAACGCCATCTAGTCCCAAACTAAGCAGAGCTTGTATCATGGGTAATAGACAACTGATATGAATACATAAATACATATTTTTTTTGTTAACTATTTGCAGATCATACAAACATTTGGACCGACTCAGGAATCGAACCCGAGACCTCTTGCACAGCAGTGGCATTCGCTACCACTGCGTCACGGAGGCAGTTAAAAAAAGAAAAAAAGAATAGCTTACTAAAGAAAATAATAAATGCAAAACACCACATTACATATGACATACACCATCACATAACGTGGCGTTGCGTCGCCACGCAATCACCTGGATAGACGTTTGCCTCCAATAATTTTTTCCCAGGATTCGAACCCGAGACCTCATGGACAGCAGTCGCGTATGCTACCACTCTGCTACCGAGGCAGTCAAGTAGTCAAGTCAAATTATTGTTATATAATGGTTATATTTAATGTACGAAAATATAGTAAACTGATAGCGTGTATCCATAACGCCGTGTTGTGTAGCACCACGGTTGGCCAATTTTTTAGCTGCCACCGTTCAATGCTCGGAGCTTAATATTTAACTGTGGAGTTAGTGGAAACCGGTAGCGGATTTTATATTTTAATATAATTAATTTCACCAGACTGTAGCTTTTGTTGGAACAGTGGCTTTATATCCCCCCCACAGGACAGGCTTGCCTAGTGTGGGGACACTGGGTACAACAATTACTGTATGTTTCATTTGGAAATATCTTTTTATTTATTTACCTGCCGCGTGTAAACCTAGTTCTAGTATTGTTGTTAAAGTAGTAAAGCTATTTATTTTTGCATATAAAAATTACTTAAACTGCCTTTTGTTAAGACGTTTTACCTCTTCGTTGAAATTAATTCTGACATGTGATGTTTTTCATGTAACAGGCTGAGAAATAATTTTAAGAAAATTTCTCCCTTAAGGAGGTAGAATTTGATGGAATGACCGGGTGTATGGAAGTACGTTATTTTCAAAGTTACAAACATTAAATTATAAAATTGAAGCCACAGACAATAGCTAGCCATATAATACAAGCAGTGATTTGAAATGTTGTCTAGACGGAATCGTAATTATTGAAAAAAATTGATGAGGGTTTCATTAATATTTTTCAATGAAACAATATATACATTAATAACGTAAATACAACATATATACGAATTATTACAATGCTTTTGCATTGTATTGAGATTACGAGGATATATATACCGAAATATACAGAGAAATTATTTAATTAAAATAAATTAATGGTTTTATAGTATTTCAAATAAGTGACGTCATGTTGTAGGCTACAATGACATTGTTTGTCACCTGCACAATTGCGTTAGTACTTGCTGTATTTACATACCTACATACAAATGTATAAAATTAAAGTGTTTGTTTAGAGCTACTTTTTCTAAAATAATGTTTAAACAAAAGATTTTTTTGTAAATTTTTCGTCTATGACATATATATATATATGTCTTTCTGTTAGCTTGAGATATTCTCTGAAATAGCTGGATAAATTTTTACTGGACGCTCACTAACTGATAAGCGTTAATGCTGATAGAAAATAAGTCAGGATTTACTTAAAAAGGGTGTAAAAAATGTCAATAAAACTGAGACTGGGAATCTAATGTTAAAAATAATACGTATTTTTAACATTACATTCCCCAGTTTTGAATTTAAAGATGTTTAAAATTGACCCTAAATTCAGTTTTCTGTTGATTTCTTAGTGAAAAATAATTAACCATGGTTTGTTTGATTCTTTTATTATTACCCGAATGCGAAAGAAAGAAAGAAAGAGGGTTATGTTTTTCGAGTATATGTACTCGTATGTATATTTCTTTGGCACGCCCTAGAATCTAAACAGCTTGTATTTTTATGTGAGTGGTGTCAATAGATTAGTCTTAGTCGTGAGAGTGACATCGCAAATTAAAAAAAAAAATTGAGGACTTACAGCAAAAAAGAAATCTCAAAAAAAAATTTTTGTCGCAATACATCAAGTTTAGTTTCAAAATAAACAATTTTTAACGGTTATTACGAATATATGTATATGTTTTATATATGATATTGACGCAGTGGGTTTTATTTTATAATACATCATTACTTCATTTGATTAGTGTAAGTAATTGTAATCGAATCATCGAAATCATTGTAATCAAATTAAGTTCATAAAATTGGATAATTTTAAACCAATGTTTTAATTTGTAATATTTTCCTTGTATGGAAGGCGAACATTTCCTTGAATTAAATATTTATAGGTAGTTATTTATTGGCGTCTGGCGAGTTAGCCGAAGTATGAATCAACTTGCATCGAAATGTTAACGTTGGTTTATTTGTCAAAATTGTATGAATTTTGTCATTTTTCAAGGGTTTAAGATATTTATGCTTCAAGGAACTGAGGCATTAGAGTACATGACTCGTTCTTATTGTCGTTATTTTTTTGCTTTATTTGAGTATCAACACCCGCAACTTTGAATGCCTAGAGAGGCCATCAAAGTTGCGTTGAGAGCAAGGGGATAAAAATTCTATTTTGGCATTGGCTATATAAGTTGATTGCCTTGGGCATTAACACAACACGGGCCGGCCTTAGAAGTCACCGCTTTAAAATGGAAGACATACGTTCTCGTACTCATCGCTTCGGTGCTTCCTTCCTGTGCCGAGCGGTCAAAACCTGGAACTCACTACCAGCGCACGTGTTTCCTTCCCATTATGATCCCGGGTCCTTTAAGCGGGGCGTGAAAAAGCATCTCACCAGGCCGCCATAGTGTGGGTCACCATGCTGCATAGTTCTTTTTCGCATTGGGGATGGTGACCACCACTCTTGGATTCTGCTCATGCTTTCCATCAGGCAGGGCAGTCATTTTGGCAGCATATACATAAAAAAAACCACCGATGTACAAAAGGACTTACAGTTTTTAATAAATAAATAAATTACTCGAAATGACATATTTTCTGGGTTTAGTTTCTAATATTTTATTCAGTAAATGGTTGTAATAATTATTTTATGGAGAATTTACTCAGTACGCCATTGAACACGGAAAAGATAAAAACAAAAAATACTTTATTTAAAGGCGCTCATAACCCAGTTGCTCTCAATGATTAGAAACAATCACCGAGGGTAAGCAACGACGGCGCGCTCAGCTCCGTAGATGGGTGACCGCTGATGGCATATTACCATGCGCGTCTCCGTGATTCGGGGGTCACGTTAAGCAGTCGGTCCCGGTTGTTATCATACGATAACAGTAGTAAAGCTTAGTTGGAGGCCTTCGGGCGGCTTTAAAACATCCAACGGCAAGATTTATGTGGCCAAAACGTAATTAACCCTCTCCTGAGAGAAGACCCAAGCCCAGCAGTGGGATGTTATGGGTTATTGATGACTTTATTTATAAGTTTATATATAAACTTATAAATATTGTAGTATATACTTTTAGGTGTGCCTTATTGTATCCCACTATAAGGCCTAGACTCGGCAGTGGATTTTTTGCAGAATAATTTATTGAATCACGCATTTTAGCCTTAGCCAGTAATCCTATATGCACATGTACGATTATTTCGTAAGGTAAACATTTGTGTCACCACGCTAAACCTCGAATGATGTCATTCTAGGTTTTGCAAGGTGAAAATTCTAATGACTAAATCAATGGTACCATCAACTGGCCGTCTATGAGCTAAATACTGAATGTCTATAAGAAAAATTAAATTGAAGTGTCTGTTTGTAATTTCGTATCAACATCATCTGAATATTCACACCAAAAAAATATTTTTTAAAGTTTTGTCTTAATGTTTGTTGCGGCCAATCTCTGCAACTATTTCGACCGTGACATGCACTGACAGATTGCTTATCTTATAAATAGTACCTTAGGCTACTTTTATTGTAGAAAAAAAATAGGGTTACGCGAAGTAAATTAAGGCACGGACTATATATATAATAAATTACACTCTCACACTCGTTTGAAACCAACGAAACAATTGCTCAACATCGAGCCCAGATTTCACATCGCAAGTTAAAAATGTATAAATTTCTAACGCTCATGATTTGTACCGCACATTTACAGTTAGGGGCCCTGACCACATTTGATTTAATAGACTCATCCGTCCGGACATAGTGTGCCACAATTCGGTATTATCCGCCTATATTAGGAACGTATGCGCCCGCGCATATTTATTTCACATCCGTGTCGGTTCTCAACTTGGTAGGATTAACACGGAATAAATACTTCATGGTGACGTAGTATATGATGTAATTCTTTCCAACTGTCATTTAATTAGACTTTTTAATTATTGTATAATTGTGTTGTGAAAATATTAATGTGTAATGTATTTGTGATATTTATAGGTCATGGTTGCTTAGAAATGAAACTAATTATAAAATAGTTGTGGCTTTTTATCGCTACTTATGTTAAAAATGTCGGTAGTATGTTTAGTAAGATTTTAAAGGTTTTGTTATTATTGTTTTTTTAATAACCAGACTGATGATCTGGCTGTTCTGTTGGTTCTGTTATTAGGTCCCTGTTGTCGCTGAATTTTTTTTTAAACTTTTAAAGGGGTACAATTCTTACATACCTACATTGTTTTTGTGAGACGTTAAAAGTTTACAACGCACGCAATGTAAGCTCTCAAAAGGAATAATTTCTCCCCAGTTTTTCGATTTTTTTATATAGATTCTCCGCTCCTTTTGGTTGTAGCGTGACGATGTATAGCATATAGCCTTCCTCGATAACTAGGCTATCAAAAATTTAAAGGGTTTTTCAAATCGGACCAGTACTTTTTGAAATTAACGCGTTCAATCGAACACTTCAGATTCATAATATTGGTTTACATATCGATAGCAGATTTAGATAAGTTGTCAATATCACTATCAACTTAATTATTCATATTCCTAGCCTTTATTATTGCCAGGATTCTTCGGGGTCGGCCACTTGTTCAACCAGTTTTACCTGAACATCAGTTTTTCCACGGAGCGACTGGCATCAGACCTCCGAAACCCTAAAAACGTACTGAATTCTAGGTATCAACTAAACCAGTAAAATTATAAATTAATAATAATAATAAATATTTCTGACATTTAACACACAACGCCAAACCACTCCTAAACCAAGCGGAGCTTGTATTATGGGTATTAGACAACTGATATGAATACATAAATACTATACTATATTATGCATAGAAAACGCCCAAACTTCGAAACAAATATTTGCAGATCATTCAAACATTTGGTCCGACCCAGGATTCGAACCCGAGACCTCATGGACAGCAGTCGCATACGCTACCACTGCGCCACCGAGGCAGTCACACAAAGTGGAATTCACCGACTCAGAGTCGTAGAAATACGCACTCGAACCAAACGGTCTAGGTCTCTTGTGCCGAGCTATTAAAAACTGGAACTCACTACCAGCGCACGTGTTTCCCTCCCACTATGATCCCGGATCCTTTAAACGGACCGTGGAAAAGCATCTCACTTAACCAACATAGTGTGGGACGCCATACTGCATCATCTGCTTTCGCCGTTACTATGGCGGCCCCCATTGTTTGATTCTGTTTGAGCATACACATCAGGCTGAGTAGAATCACATTGGCGAGGTACTTATAAAAACTAGAACTGACTACCAGCGCATGTGTTTCCCTCCCACTATGATCCCGGATCCTTTAAACGGACCGTGGAAAAGTATCTCACTAAACCATCATAGTGTGGGACGCCATACTGCATCATCTGCTTTCGCCGTGACTATGGTGGCCCCCATTGTTTGATTCTGTTTGAGCTTAACATCAGGCTGAGTAGAATCACATTGGCGAGGTACTTATAAAAACTAGAACTGACTACCAGCGCATGTGTTTCCCTCCCACTATGATCCCGGATCCTTTAAACGGACCGTGGAAAAGTATCTCACTAAACCATCATAGTGTGGGACGCCATACTGCATCATCTGCTTTCGCCGTGACTATGGTGGCCCCCATTGTTTGATTCTGTTTGAGCTTAACATCAGGCTGAGTAGAATCACATTGGCGAGGTACTTATAAAAACTAGAACTCACTATCAGCGCATGTGTTTCCCTCCCACTATGATCCCGGATCCTTTAAACGGTCCGTGGAAAAGCATCTCACAAAACCATCATAGTGTGGGACGCCATACTGCATCATCTGCTTTCGCCGTGACTATGGTGGCCCCCACTGTTGGATTATGCTTGAGCTTAACATCAGGCTGAGTAGAGTCACAATGGCGAGGTACTTATAAAAAAAATTGAGAAATAAACTGCTTCAGAAGTTAATTACCTTCGTAAACATTTTGCATGTTGACACCTGTTCCTTGAAACCATATCTGTCGGCACATGTCATAATTAATGGTGCGTTAAATTAAAGCCGCACAAATTCTCACGCAGGTGATGGTGTCGCAAGGGCTTTTTTTGCACGATTTGGTTTGTAATGGTTTTTATTAAGAATCAACAACTGTCGACGATTGATCAAATGTTATTATATTATCATTTTCAATAACGGCTTTTTCCTGGAATGAAGGTTTTGGTTTTGGCCCAAGATGCCAAGTTTTTCAGACGGGGTGGTTAGGGTTTGTTTGGTATGTATGATGGAAGGTAGTCCATAGGATGTATGATGGACACAGATCTATAAACCACAAGGGAATTTCAAATAACCCTTCTTTACCAGTCCGGTAAAAATGCTTAGTTTTAGGCAATAGGGTAGATGATACCTTAGTCAAATTAGTAAAGTACTTTTTGTAATCTGTCAAATAACTTTGTATGAAAATTGTACTAAATACAAACTTGTGACGTCACTGTTTTAGATTACTCAACTGAGCATTATATTTATGTGTTTATTTGAATAAAATTTGTAACAGGAATTAAAAAAATGTAATAATTATACTTTTTGAGATATTTTGTAATTCATTTTTTTTAAAGTAGACTTCGTTATTTATTTACGTTACAGTCATGTTCAGTCAAAATTCGACCAAGAGGGCCTCCGGTATCCTCACTTACTTGGTGAAACACAGCGCAAGCGCTCTTTCACACCGTTTTTCTGTGAGGCCGTGGTATCACTCCAGTCGGATCGGCCCATTCGTGCCGAAGGGTAGCTCTCCCAAAAGTTACTTTCACACTAAGTACGGAAATAAGTATGGATATACATTTCATACATTTTTGATATGACGTCACTCTTCAGCATTTCATACAAAAATATACGTAGTCTATTGTTTTGACGTTTAATAAAGAGGTACTAATTTCATTTCACTGTCACTTACCTTATTAACTGTAGGTTTATGGGCTACCCTTGCCCTTATCATAATCAACCTTAACTTGACATTACAGAGGTCAACGTTGAATTTACATACAAGAGGTATATATCTGACCCGCGCTCCTTGTCTTTTAGTGGTGCTCGGCGCCTATTGGTGGAGCCGTGGTGTTTTACGGCCTATAGTCTTCGTCGTTAAATGGGCTATTTAAGACTATAATAATAGTACGAATAGATTCGGATATTGCACACGTATTAAGTATATTAATGTATATGTTTTCAAGTAATTTATATACTCGATTATCGGTCCTTCACGGAACATGTTGCAATACATTCTATAATGAAACCCACTTGTATTTATTCCACTATTTTATTTATGTTTATGTATATACCTGACCGGTTTACCCTTAAAAATAAATTAGTAGATTAAGTACCAGTGATTTTAATTCTACAATGTATATGTTTTTATATTAACTCCTACTAATATTATGAGTTTAAGTTTAATCTTTAACGTAAATAATACTGAACAGATTTAGATGAAAGTTTACGGTAATATCTATATTTAAATACTAATATTAATACTGATTTTACGGCTGAAACGCGATTTATATGAAATTTGGTATGGAGATATTTGATTCTTGACGAAGGATGTACTATTCACTGTGATAACCGCCTCATACGCGGGCGGAGTTGCCGGCAAAAGTTAGTATTAACATATTAACAAGTTCCGGGTGTAATATCCGGCGTATGGTAACGTTGGCTTGTTATAGGATATGTTGGTTTATTCACCATGTTTTATGGCGGAGGATTGTTGTCAGGCGGTATTAATATATTACATTATTTAGACTGCCCTATCTGGTTAGCGGCCCTGACTTCTAAGTCAGAGGTCTAAGATTCGTTTCTATAAATATTTTTTCGGACATAAATATTTCGGACATCTAACACACAACGCCATCTAGTCTAACTAAGCGGAGCTTGTATTATGGGTACTAGACAATTGATATGAATATTTTTTTTTGTAATTACGTACATATTATACGTAGAAAACACCCAAACTCCGAAACAAATATTTGCAGATCTTACAAACACTTGGTCCGACCCAGGATTCGAACCTGAGACCTCATGGATAGTCGCATAACCTACCACTGCGCCACCGAGGCAGTTTCTCATCCAGAACAAATAATTAGGTGATGAGCATTATCATTTGTTTTTTATTAGCAGACGTATCGCCTGATGGTGAGCAATCACCGCCGGCCATGGACACCTACAACACCAGATCCGTCACAAATGCGTTGCCAGCCTTTGGGGGTAGGGTTGAGGCTAGAGTATGGGCCTCCAGTATCCTCCGGATGGCGTAAGAAAGCGGTTCCCGGATCTCTCCCGTCTCAGGCGCAGAGTGGCACACCGTGGTGGTTTAGTCAGTCAGGAGTCCCACACAAAGTGAACCCCCTGTCCCCGCGGGGGGGGGGAGCGAAGTGCGTAAAGGCATTCCACCATGTCAAAAAAAAAAGGGCCTCCAGTATCCTCACTGTTTCACACTGGTTTTCTGTGAGGCCGAGCCGGCCCATTCATGCCGAAGCGTGGCTTTCCCACGGTAAACGATTCCGTTTCTGGGTGTGATTTATACATAATTTTAATGTATTTATGAATGTATAAGTATGTTTATTGGTAGTTTGGTTACTATAGTTCGGGCTCCGGAATTAGAGAGCTGTGTGTTAATCGAAGCTATCAAAATAGATAGACAGACTGAAATATAAATGTATATCGAAAAGCTTGCTTTATCCTTATTAAAGGAAGAGATCTTGTCTCCCAACAGCGTTGGTTTTCGGTTTAAAGTTCCACGACAAAATGGGATTTCATAAAAATAAAAGTTTTTTAAATTCCCGGTTTTAAGAGTCTTACTATTAAAGTTTTGGACACACTGAGGGAATGTATGGCTTCGCAAAATTTTTCTTTTCTTCCAACGAGCAGGCGTATCGCCTGATCGTAAGCGATCGTAACCGTCACCCATTGACACCTGCAACACCAGAGGCTTCACAAATGCGTTGTCGGCCTTTGGAGGATGTCATCTCGCAGAAGGAGGCGGCGGAGAAGGCCCGGGAGGACGATCTCCACTCGGACCCGATCCGCCGCCGGCGAACCGGGCGGCGGAGGCGCGCCTCATGCCGCCCTGAGTGTGGCCGCGGATGGGCGGGACGGGTTTTCCCCCCCATCCGCTTAGAGGCCACCCGCGAGGGGGGGCGACGTAATGCGTGTGCCGTACGTCGCCCACCTTGAGAGTTTACCATCGGAGACGGAGCCCGCCTCAGTGCGGGCTGGCGCTGGGAGGGGTCCGGATGGCGTAAGAAAGCGGTTCCCGGATCCCTCCCGTCTCAGGCGCAGAGTGGCACACCGTGGTGGTTTAGTGGGTAGTCTGGCTGGTGTCAGCCAGGAGTCCCACACGAAGTGAACCCCCTGTACCCGCAGGGGGGGAGCGAAGTGCGTAAAGGCATTCCACCACGTCAAAAAAAAAAAAGGATATGGGCTTCCAGTGTACTCCGGTATCCGGTTTTTTTCTTAATTTTGATGTACCCATTGTGACTTTCACAATTAAGACAAATCTATTGACACCACTCACTTTAGGCTCTAGGGCGTCCCAAAGAAATATACCTACCTACATATATACACTCGAAAAACATAAGCCTCCTTTCGCAGTCGTGCAATAAATTACTTTTATGCAAACGATCCCACGAGCAAATGCTGGTATTGCAAAATATTAAAATAAAATTCAGCTTTAGATACTTACTTTGTGCTATCGCTGGTGTCCCTACTTTTTGTAATGAGGACTTCCGTGGGCGTATTGATATACGCCCTTTGATGAGAATGGGAGTTCGGTTTCATGTCGAACTTTAAATAAATTTGAAATCATTATTATATGCAATAATTTGACTGTCTCGGTGGCGTAGTGGTAGCGTATGCGACTGCTGTGCTTTTGTGGTCTCGGGTTCGATACCCGGATTGAACGAAATGTTTGTATGATCTGCAAATATTTATTTCAGAGTTTGGGTGTTTTCTATGTATGTATTTACAAAAATAGTATATATGTATTTGTATCTATTGTCTAGTACCCATAAGACGAGCTTAGCTTGGGACTAGATGGCGTTGTGTGTTTAGTTCAGAATATTTATTATTATTATTATTCTTAAAGTAAAGTTGGCAACATTTGCATATTATTTACCTTTTATGTAACACTAAAACTTTAGTACTTGAATATCCGACTTTCAAAAAGAGTGGCCATGAGTTTCTTTGCCAGTATTCTTCTCATAAGGCTCTACACATTTTGGAAACTGGAGATTATAGATCGACACAGGCAGGCAATGGATTTTGGTGTTTTCACCTAATTCATTTTGACAATACAGTACATCTGGCGTCTGTTTGTGTCGATGATTTTTATCTGTACCTTCAATTTAACGTTCATAAATGTCACTAAGTGTCTTAATTGAATCAATGATTTTGAATTTACATATATAATTTTTATCGTTTTAAATATAAGAGAGACATGTTCACATGCCAGCACCTGTAGCTAAATTAAAAAGATGTTGGTTTCTAAAGTCTAATATATAAAATTCTTGTGTCGCGGTGTTTGTTACCTAACTCCTTCGAAAAGATGGAACCGATTTTTAAAAAAAATAATTGTGTGCATATCGCGTAGGTCTGAGAACCGGCCAACATCTATTTTCATACAAATACATGATCAGGGTGACCCACCCCATTTTTTTTTTAAATCTTTTTTTATATACGGCAAAACAATGTTTTTCGGATCAGCTAGTTAGCATTATAAAAACACCTCTAAATCTTCTCTACGTTAAATAAATCATTCTATTTCAATACAAGAAATACGTACATTTACTAACACTTATGTTGTTGATACATGTACAGAGCATATGGTACCACAGTATACCCATAAGTCCCCTATACCAAAAAAAAGTTAGCCGTTCCCATAAAATTACGTTAAAAAAACTGCTAGTACTCTGTGCCACAGGCCTAAGGGCGTCGTATCTAGGACATTGGCCGGGCCGCTCCACTTCTCCACCGATGCAGCTTTTAATTTCCGCCCCCAATGCGTTGGTTGCTTAATTCAACAGAATAAACCTGCATATTGCGACTTAAACATACTTAGGTTAAAGACTATAATATATTTTATCTACTATAAATCCTCTATGGAAGTTTCCAAAACAACCACTTTATTGCCAACATTAAAATATCATGTGTCATAAGTAGCTATAATATTATACAAACGAGTGTTATATATAATGTTGTAGTTGTTTTTTTCGAAAGACGATCCCCATTTCCTCATTTTTTAATATTAATTTCATCACGACGAAGGCTTCAAGACTCGAAGACTTAGAATTGAAGACTTAAATGCTTGACATTGACATCAAAAGAAGAAGAATGTTGTAATAAACATAATGCAATTCCTTTTTCAAAAAAAGAACATTGTCAGACGCGCGCCTTTCACTTCCACAGCGTCGTATTTAAAAAAAGAACTGTTATTCGTATTCACGCCGTATCCCGCCATTTTTGTTGGATATTATTATTGCAAAAATATTGTTGATTGGTTTCAGAATTTTTTATAGAGGATTCATATCATGTGTGTAGATAAAGTCTTGAATGCAACTGTATATAATTAGGTATAAAATTACTCATGTGATACTATTATCACAAACCCAAACCCACATTCGTGTTTTAATACCCAGAATTATACAACAGTGGCATAAACAACTATTGGTACACACCAAATACATTGATGGCTGCACGTTTGGGCTACCGGTTTCAGCAGTCGCCATACTGCTTTTTACAGCGCCAAGTATTGTGTTAAAATACAACATGGGGCAATACTTTTTGATATCCTTATCCTTTTTGGTTCGATTCCTGAGTCGGACCAAAAAGTTTGTATGATCTGCGGATATTTGTTTCAGAGTTTGGGTGTTTTCTATGTATAATATGTATGTATTTACAAAAATAAAGTATATAAGTATTAATATCAGTAGTCTAGTACTAATAGTACAAGCTTTGCTTAGTTTGGGACTAGATGGCGTTGTGTGTTAAAATGTCTGAACATATTAATTTATTTTTATTTTATCCACAAATGATTTTTCTGAGTCTGGGTGTTTCTTTGTCCATTTCATGTGTGATTATAAAGTCCCACACAGAAATGTATATTCCTAAACCGCGAATTGTCTTTTAAACAAAGAAATAGAGTGTTTTTGATGTGTACCTAAGAAATTTTCTTTCACATCTACGCCTTACAAGTATACTGTCGTAAATAGTGGCCTCTCCTTACAAAAGAGGATTACAATATTTTCTATGGCTTTCGTGAAACATATCTAAAACTTATACGAGCACTTTTCACCGTGGGAGAACCACGCTTCGGCATTAACGGGATGGCTCGACCGCAGTGATAACACGGCCTCACAGAAAACTGGTATGAAACAGCGCAAGAGTGAGTGAGGATATTAGAGAGACATACCCCAAAGGCCGGTAACGCACTTTAGACGCCCTTGGTGATACGTCTGCTCGTTTGCCTCCTATTCAATAGATTTTTCTTTAATAAATAAGTATATATATTAATCTGAATCTCGAAAACGGCTCCAATGATTGTCATGAAATTTATTTATCGGTTTCGGAGGCTATAAACCGATCTAGCTAGGATTAATCTTCAGAATATTTGTCAAAAAACAATGCCGAGCAAAGCTCAGTCATTCAACTATTGAATATCTTAACAGGATGATGGAAAATGCTTTTTAATTTGAATGGAATGAGAGCACGGTACTAGAGTTGAACGCCAGATGGTATATGAAATATCACGTGATACATACTCGACTGTCACCAGCTGTTTTAACGATTGACAGCTTCACTGGTGTATGGTCACTGCTTTCTTCCTATATATTGTATGTATCGTAAACTTTTATATAGTCTGTAACATTAAAACTGTTCCTAATTCAAATAGTTTTTAAAAAAAAGCAATCAAACCTTTAACGTCAAATAACTATCCCGCCCTTTGCGATTTACGAAAATTGGTCTTTTTAATTATCCAAACCATCAAAAGCTGAAAGAATTATTTATATCGGACATTAACGCATTCAACCAAACAAAATACCAGTATGGATTAAGCCTTTTAAGGACATGGCAACCAGCTAATCAGCTATTTCTGCCAATGTCAAGTATTTAAAGTCTTCTAAGTGTTTGTCATGATGAAATTAAAGTTAAAAAAATACAAAAATGGATGAGGTCTTCTAAAATATTGAATTGTTTGATTTGTTTCATTGAATAGTGTGACAGTTTGACCTGTCATTTAACAGACCGGCTGACCAGTTGACCCCCGCAACCTCGTCTTCCTCACCTACTGCCTGCTGCTACTGTACTACTGTACAAATTTGGTTACCATACTAACAATTATAGTATTTTTTTTACCTGTGGAAACCCCCTCGGGACTTCACCCCACCGGGGTTTGCGGCGGAGTGGTGTGTCGGAATGGAACCGACTAAAACCAAACGGTGTGCCACTCTGCGCCTGAGACGGGAGGGATCCGGGAACCGCCTTCTTACGCCATCCGGACGTCTGCCGTTAAAACTCGATTTAGGCGACGTACTTCGGATTCCTCGCGTCTAGCCTGTGAAGCGGATGGAAGGGAAAACCCGTCCTGACCATCCGCGGCCACACTAATAATTATAGTGAGCTAACCTTAAAAGATGGACATAGTTATGCTCTCGTGGACTTTTTTTAGATCTTTTAAAGGGGTGCAACATGCATTGTTTTCTGAAACTTTAATCGCACGTAATGGAAGCTCTCAAATATTTTTCAGATATTTTTTTTTTTTTTTATATTTAAACTGCCAAAATGACTCTGCCCTGCCTGATGGAAAGCATGAGCAGAATCCAAGAGTGGTGGTCACCATCCTCAATGCGAAAAAGAACAATGCAGCATGGTGACCCACACTATGGCGGCCTGGGAGGAAGGGGGATGGTGAGGGTGGGCCTCCGGTATCCTCACTCACTCGATGAAACACAGCGTAAGCGCTGTTTCACACCGGTTTTCTGTGAGGCCGTGGTATCACTCCGGTCGAGCCGGCCCATTCATGCCGAAGCGTGGCTCTCCCACGGTAGCAGTATTTTAACACACAACGCCATCTAGTCCCAAACTAAGCAGAGCTTGTACTATGGTTACTAGAAAACTGGTAGCAATACTTATGTACTTTTTTTTTGTAAATACATACATATTATTCATAGAAAACACCCAAACTCTGAAATAAATATTTGCAGATCATACAAACATTTGGTCCGACTCGGGAATTTAACCCGAGACCTCTAGCACAGCAGTCGCATTCGCTACCACTGCGCCACAGAGGCAGTCGAAAAAATGGAATAATTTTTCCCCCTTTTGGTCGTAGCGTTATGATAACCTTCCTCGATAATTGGACTATCTGATAGTAAAATAATTTTTGAAGTTATACTTCTTTTGGCGCGTAAGAGAATAATGATGAGAGTAAATTTATACGATGCGCGCGCGCACACCGTCACGAAAAACCGACACCCTGAAGTTAGCCATAGACAACATTTTAGTTTTTCAAGTGCGGGTTGGGGACTTAATAATATAATAATCTTTATAAAACATAATTATTTATCTATTGAAAATTAAAACGGTTCCCTATCGGATTTTAAAATTGTCTTTCTGAAGTTTCCGCTTGTCCCGCGGTTGTTGCAAAAATAACTGATAATTACTTATTTTTGGTTACAATTCGTCATTACAGATAGTGTGGTAGCCAGGATTTAAAATTTCAGTTAAATTGTTTTTATTAAAAGATTTATTTGTAAAAAAATATATAATAAAAATACGCGCATGAATTCGGATCTGCTTGACCAAACTAAATAATATTTTTTCTATTTGTTCGTTATTGTTAGTACAAGGTTGGTGTGCAAAAAGAATGAAAAGGTAAAGGGAAAATTATTTTTTTGTAATATGAGATATGTAAAAATGGCGGTACGATGTTCTTCCAAGTCAGCTAGTTTCTCTAATGATTAATAAATGAAGTTAGAGGATCCGGTGGCAATTCGTTGCATTTCATTATCGTTTTAAATTACCAAACCAGCCAAAAATAAATTTATATATGGAGCAGTGACGTGGATACTCTCGGTTGGACTGGTCCACAGGTTTAAAATCGCTCAGCGTGCGATGCTGGGTGTTTTTCTAGTTGATAGATAACGAGACAATTCGGCAGAGAACTAAAACGTGGGCTGGTCACGTCTCCAGGCAACGTAGTGTAGGGCGCTCTGCGGCACGATGCCGGATGCCGACTGCCCAGGACTGGGATGGTTAGCGCTCTTTCCGGTGTCCTTCGTTCAACAGTAGATGGCAGTAGGCTGTAGATACAGTCAAAAGAAATACTACGATATTTTGAAAACTGTTAAATAAAGTAGCGCCATCTGTTAAGGCCGTAACTAGTCAAATGTATTTAATTAACGAAATGCGTTGAACTATTTAGTTTGTTGAAATTCGTAGTAGTGTACGAAGAGTCTAATAGATGGTGCTATATTCAAATTTCAATTTCTTTTAAAAAATGAAACGTTGTCTATGAGATTATTAGAATTAATTGTTTTTTTTTTGCTTTCAGGTACACATAACACGTCAACATGTTTTATCAAGTCTTTAGTGAGTAACGCGACAATTGAAGTTATACATTATTCGTTAATATAAGTTATATCCACTAAATTAATTTAGTACATATCTTACATTTCATTACTTATTTTTGTAATAAAGGATATTTTTAATGAAATTTTTCCTTGCAAGAGCTTATTATGAGGCACTGCTAGTAGATTCTGCTGGTTTAACAGTAGCTACCAAATAGCAACGTCATATCTTCACGCTGTACCCACATGTCACTCTGCATACATAGTACACTATCTAGTGTCATCGAATTAAATACTGATTGAATTTTTCATTCATTCCAAAGTCAACACTATTGTCTTGAAAATAAAGGTTCTATCTAAAGATAATATTGTTTGCCTTTTTTATCTCTTGAGAGGGATCTTAATCTATATTTAATTACTCAGTGACTGTGATTAAATAGGTAAGTTGATGGTGTTGAGATTTTAAAACTTTTCTTATCAACGCTTAGCGCCATCTATTGACGGTACTTATTTTTTTTTTTGGTAGGTTATAGCGCCATCTATCGGCGCAAGTCATATTTCCAAGAGTTTGCAATAGATAAAATCAAATCCCCGAAGGGATAGGTAGGTGAGATTTGACTAACATTTATAAAAAAGTGTTATGTACATTTGGCAAATATGACATATTGAAATTATTTTGTCCGAATGAGGAAAGTTAAAGATAATATATATGTTCAGACATTTTAACACACAACGCCATCTAGTCCCAAACTAAGCAGAGCTTGTGCTATGGGTACTAGACAACTGATATAAATACTTATATACTTTTGTTTTGTAAATACATACATATTATACATAGAAAACACCCAAACTCCGAAACAAATATTTGCAGATCATACAAACATTTGGACCGACTCGGGAATCGAACCCGAGACCTCTTGCACAGCAGTGGCATTCGCTACCACTGCGCCACAGAGGCAGTTCAAAAAAGAAAAAAAGAATAGCTTACTAAAGAAAATAATAAATACAAAACAACATTACATATGACATACACCATCACATAACGTGGCGATGCATCGTCGCCACGCAATCACCCGGATAAACGTTTGCCAATAATTTTTTTACAATTTGAGATACAGTCCATTTTAGTCAGTTCATTTTTCGCTTCGGAACGACTGGACTAAATACGAGCAATTTTTTTTCTTTATAATTTTCATAACCAAGACACAATTGCCTCAACAGTGAACAGATAGACAAAGGACATCGATCAAATAGCTGCCATACTAAAGAAACATACTACGATGTATAAATCTCGAATGTCAGGCCCATCCTCCGACAGATTCATCTCAATATACCGGCCATTGTCATTCGCGTACTCGATATAAACACACGTGACAATGATTATGTACCTACACATTGTAACAGACAGGACATTGTATTTCATTGTATTGTGCCTACGGCCAGATGCTGGTGTTATGCTAGAAGAGAGTAGAGTAGATTTAGTAGTAGTATAGTGTATTTTTATTACTTATTCCAAGAATAAAATGTCATTTTGAAGTATAAACAAACTGGAAATAGATGGGGATTACGGATATCTAGGTCTTTTTATGGATTTTGCAAAATTCTAAATTTGTCATTACTGTTCATCCGTATAAATTTGAAATGAAATCACATGATTTCAGAAATGCTACAAGTAGTTAAAATTCGCGCCGTGAGATACACTTAAACTTGGTTAAGTGTGACCTGGATGGTCCCTGAATGAATAACAAATTGACAAAATGGGCTCGGAAGTAACTTCAGTTAAATTTCAAGTGAATCAATTCGTGATCAAAGCATATTTGGTAAAATTTATAGCATCGAAAACATCTGATGTCTGATACTACCAACAGACAAACTAAAATGATAGATTTTTACAATTGTTACATTAAGTTTACATAAACATGATGCGAGAAGCCATAGATCGAACTAAGTGGCGTGAAATAGGAGAGGCCTATGTCCAGCAGTGGACTGCGATAGGCTGATGATGATGATGATGATGAAACATGTAAAATAGTACAAACGTACTATTTATAAAAAATATATTTGAATATTTTGTTCATTATATTTATTTTTAATTCCCAGTAACGATTATAACTCATATATAATGTTTACATAATACGTTATTTTATTTAAAAGTCGCCTTAAAAAAGTCTATAACTGAAATTGAAAATTAATTTATATTTTTGACTGCCTCGGTGGGGCAGCGGTAGCGTATGCGACTGCTGTTCTTGAGGTCTCGGGTTCGATTCCCGGGTCGGATCAAATGTTGTATGATCTACAAATGTTTGTTTCGGAGTTTGGGTGTTTTCTATGTATGATATGTATGTATTTACAAAAAAGAAGTATATATGTATTTATATCAGTTGTTTAGTACCCATAATACAAGCTCTGCTTAGTTCGGGACTAGAAGGCGTTGTGTTGATGTTGATGAGATGTCTGATGTCTGAAATAACCTGTATTCTAAACTTTATTAATAAAACCCTCTGTAAATGAGACAGATATTTATTTATACCTATCTGAGACACGCATATTAGAGTCACTGGCCAAGTGCAATATCTCTATAAGTCAAACATATTTTAACAACTGAAGCTACCACTGGTAGTTCTTTATCCGTATGTAAAAATTTTAATTCATTTTCTTGTAATATTTATAGAATTATACTTTATGTGACCTATACCGCCGGATACTCTTTATATGTTCAGACATTTTAACACACAACGCCATCTAGTCCCAAACTAAGCAGAGCTTGTACTATGGGTACTAGATAACTGATATTAATACTTATTTTTGTAAATACATACATATTATATATAGAAAACATATTATTAACATTATATAAATAGATAAAGAGTATCCGAACCTTGGTAACCAATGACCAAGAAATGTTCTTTAAACCATTCTTTTATGGAACTGTGGTAACACAATAGCACTATAGTCGAGCACAGAGAGTAATGCACCAAGTTTTAGATAAAATTACCTATTTTTTGTATTCCTAAAAACACAAATTCAATTCAAACAAAATATATCTTAGAAATGTTTATGAATTAGGCTTTGATTCGTAATTATCGTATCAATACCAGATTGCCTCAGAGAAGCAACATACTTATATCCACAAAACATCACCCTTGACCCCTCTGCGATCATCTCATTCTAAACGTCACGTTACATTAATTTAATGAGACATAAACAAATCACTATTCGTCCTTTTCTTTCGTCATCATCCCTTTCACACGCGTTGTTTACAATTTTCCCGCGCGTTGCTTCAGTTGCGCGGAGACCTTGCGCCGGCGCAGACGTGCGATATCGTTAATTATATTTTATATGTACTTTCATAGTTATGTGAATGAAACATTATAGTGTATGGTTACAAAGACCTTTTGTGATTGGAACAGCATTCCTTAGTGCACTGTGTTATTAGTTTTTATAACGTTTATTTAAACTAGATCATTGAAAGGTATTATGGTATATTTTCATGTGACCATAACAATTAATTACTGAAGTTAGAATATCTATTGTAATTGAATCTGAAACCCTTTTCAATCATAGCGAGTTGATGTAGGGTTATAAAAAAGAAATACACGTAAAGTAAGGATATTTTTATGAGTCGGTTTAAAATGGAAAATAATATTTAAAATATCTCCAGTTTAAACGTTTAAATACTTATTTATCAACATATTTATAAATTAATAATGTAAATTTTAACCGACTTCAAAATAGGAGGAGGTTACCAATTCGTATGTTGTATGTTTTTTTATGTTTGTTACTTCATAACTTTCGATTTGGTGAACCGATTTTGATGATTCTTTTTTTATTTGAAAGCTGATGCTTCCTGTGTGGTCCTATTTTAGTTTGGTTCTTGAAGTTTTTGATTATAAAGTTATTTATTTTTATTTATTTTTTTTAAAGGCAACTCCCGCATTTGGAATATACATTCCTCTGTCACGGGTTTCTTTACAAACATACATGAAACGGACACAAAATACACCCAGACTTAGAGTCCTATGTAGGATTTGAACCCACAACACTTGGCGCAGTAGGGAGCGGTGTGGCGACCACTGAAACCACTAGGCCAACCGTGTAGTCAATCAATCAATAGTTATTATCATCTAATTCATTTCGATGCGGGTTTCAAAACAGTTGTGGGTCTTCATGAGACTTCTTGAGCGTCATGTCTCGGTATTCTCGTGGGTGACTGTTAATCCTGGTGTACCGGAGTTACAGTGGTTGCCGTGATAGGGATTAGTCCCATCAAAAAGGATCTCAGTGATTAATTGTTATGGTTAATTTGTATTTTATGGTATTTTTTTCACGCACAACTATAAATTTGAGTACAATTTCATGTACCTTTCACATTTAACTGTTTTCTAGGGTTCCGTACCTTAAAAGGAAAACCCTACCTTCATAGGGTTACTTTGTTATGCGTCTGTCTGTCTGTTAAGACTCTTTTTATCAGGAACGCGTGGCTGTATCAAGCTGAAATTCATATCAAATACTCTAGTCTACTGTGCCTTAGAGCTGTGATTAAATCAAACTTGTAAGCCAACGCAATCAAAAGATATAGCCATTTATGCTGCGAATTCTCGACACTCGCAAGAGAATCAAAATCTATAGGGTACTTCCCATGAACTCAAAATCTTGACATTTGGTACGAAGCAACGATAACACACATAAGGGCAAAATTGTTAGAACCATATATATTTAGTTACATCATATGAAATACTTACAAGTTTGTTCGGAACCCCCGATTTTCTAATGGGCACCTCTTCAGATCGCTTAAAAATATTATTTACGAAATTCCTTTTTAATTCTAATGCTTAAAAACTTTTATGAAAGTTTATAATTTTCTAAGATCTCTAACTCTCTGTCTGATATATATATCTAAGATATCTGTTTGATATTTGCACATAAAATCAATTAAAGGTTTTTTACGGATAGCAACATCATAAATACCGAGCAATACTCTGTCATCCAGGTACTTATCATCGCTATCTCAGCCAAAAACGTCCATTGCTGGACATGGACCTATCCCAAGTCGCTCAATAACAAGAGCAATAACTTGTGGGAGTCCTACTAACTCTGCGTCTTACGGTGCGCGATTGCCATTGTATTTTTATGTAGATATATGTAGGAGTAAGAATATTTTTTATTACCTTTAGTTGATTTTTAAATTTTGTACTGGCCACACTGGGCTGCATGTTTGTGTCTTTGGTTTCGATACAATAGACATAGGCGGAAAAGTTTTGAAATGATTTCGTCAATCGTCAATTCGCCACTATTTCTCTTCAACAATCCCATATATATAATGTATATGTGTATATAATAACATATAACAAAGAAAAGATAATATTTATGCATATACTCGGTTGTTATCAAAACCGCAATGTAACCAATACAGCTAATGTTGTGTTCGTAACTTGTATAAAGTATAGTTATCTATAGTTAAAAGCATTACAATAGGTACCTACACTTTTTTAGAATATTATTATTAGACGTTAGGTAATGTAATAAATCCTGTCAAATGGTTTAGTACTTAAATTAATTGATATAAACTTGTTTTATTTAAACCCCGACGCAAAGAGAGGGGTGTTATAAGTTTCACGTCGATGTCTGTGTTTGTCTAACTGTGGCATCGTAGCTCTCAGGCCGATTTAGATCCCATTTTTTCCATTTGAAAGCCAGTATTCTTGCGGTGATTTATAGATATTTTTTGTAAATATCGGTCCTGCAGTGTAAGAGTGTCAGCTTCGAAAATGATGTAATGCAATATTCGCGTTGATTACTCTATTAAGTGCTTGTGTAGGGGGTTTATAAAATTTTTAATTTTGTTATTATTATCGAACCGCCACTGAAGCTTTAATCTCCTTTTTAAGGAGAGGCCAGTCCTGTAGGTGATGCAAAGGCAATAAGAAGGATTGTTTTTACTTCGATACGGCAAAGTGTGTTCCACCATATTGCTTGAACTATGATTTACCGATTTTAATGAATGAGGTGTCAATAGATTCGTAATAAAAGGCCAGACATAGGCAATATACATTTTATCAATAGTTTTTATGTAGTACAGTTATAGTTTTTTATGTAAAAACTTCTTTGGCCGCGTTGAGCACTCCTTGGTAGGAGAAAATCTTATGAGTTCGCGTCACTAACATGCTGGCATGACATTTTCGATGTGAAAACATCTTTAGCCGCATTGAGCACTTTTTGGTAATGGAAAATGTTATGGGTTCGCGTCACGGTCATGCCAATGTACGATGTTGATAATTTCAATTTAATTATTATGAAATATCTAATTTTACAAATAACGTTCTAAGTTATAAGTTTTAACTTCAGTCGGCAGTCCTTATGACAGCCATTTTTTTTTTAATTTCTCTCGTAGCTTATTTAAAGAATAAAGTTGTAACGTCTAGATAGATTTTAGCCCGAGAAATATTGTTAAAAACGTCTTAAGCCGTTGTTATTTAGCTTATATAATTTCTAGTCAACTCTAAAAGGAAACACACGATTCTAATAAAAAACTTTCCTTTCCTGTTTTTCTGTTTCAAGCGTATCGCTATTAGTAAAGTTAGTAAATGAGTAATTTGTCATTATACATGAACCTATCATTGTTTCGGAGTTTGGGTGTTTTCTATGTATAATATGTACGTATTTATTTATTTTATTTTAAAAAAAAGCGTATATATGTAATAATATCAGTTGTCTAGTACCCATAGTACAAGCTCTCTGCTTAGTTTGGGCCTAGACGGCGTTGTGTGTTAAAATGTCCGAAAATATTTATTTATTTTTTATTTTATTTATTTACCAAAGTGACTCTACTGTGCTTGTTGGAAAACATGAGCTGAATCCAAGAGTAGTGATCACCATACTCATTGCGAATGCGGACAATGCAACAATGCAGTATGGTGGCCCATACCATGGCTTATTGATTAGCTTCTACATCATTGGGCCTCCAAATTGAAAATCATTTATTCAATCATTTATTTGTTATAGTGCCACAAAGTAATGAAATAATTTGCCAACGCCACTTCATTCGATTGTTAGTCATAATACTTTTAAGTCAAAAGTGAGTGTTGTTTCTGTCATTACAGAAGTCCAGTGCTTTGTAATGTTTGTGATCGTAAATGCGTTCCTGCTGCTATAGTTAATCTAATATCTTATGTGTTTAAATTGTTTTTTTTTTTGTTTTTAATAATTTCCAATATGTTTTATTTTTATATTGCTGAAACTCGAATCCTAACCAGGTCGATTAGTCGCTCCCGAAGCCCTCTGCATAAATTTCATGAAAATCGTTGGAGCTGTTTTCGAGATTCAGGTTATATACTAATATATAATTGCTCGTTTTTTTGTTGTTGTGTTGAAATTGTTGATTTTACCGCCTACCGCCAGAAGAATTGTTGGGTATATATATTTCTTTGACGCACTGCATAATCCAGTCCAGTGTTTGTCCTGGTTAGCAACTCTACGACCTATAGCTTATCGTAAGGATACCTATTAGACCATCAGACTAATCCGTTGGCTGTTTAAAATGAAAGTTTATAAATATTGACGCAATATTTTAAAATCACAGGTGGTCTTCGTTGAAATTCTACGAAACAAAGGCAGTACAAGAAACGTCAATAAACCAAATTATTTACGCTTTGATGACAGGAAGAAAAATATTACAACCATATTTATAATTTTACGTTGAAACTGGTAAATTTGCAACCTCCCGGCGCCTCCATAGTGGTCAAATCGGTCCTCGTACCGGTTCGGGCCCAGATGAAATATCTGGCCCTGATCCTCGACGGTAAGTGGCTCGTCGAAACAAGCAGTTCCGACAGCTTGCTCCGAAGCTGGTCGGCGCTGCCTCTGCCCTTGGGCGACTTTTGCCCAATCTGGACTTTGTCATCTTCCTACTCCAACCATCCTAGATCATCCCAGAAGCTTACCAGCCTTTTAAGGTCACTAAATGCTTCCGGGAGTGATGTTGATTGGAGGATGTCCGCCCAGTGATCCGCCACACTTCTACATTCTGTGAGAACGTGCTGCGGTGTTTTTTCTGCCTCCATGCATCCCCTGCACAGAGAACTGTCTGTTGTTTCTATAGTGAATAGGTGTTTAATGTCCTGTGAGGCTCTCAACCATAAGTCAAAACAAAATACTAGCTAATAATTCAATAGAGGAGCTTAAGTAATTGTAGAAACACTTACTACTTGGCTAAAGGGGCATATTTTTTGATTTTAATGCGTTTGACCAAACAATATCTTCAAGTTAATAGTATTCCTATGGATAAGTGATTTATACGTGTCATTTCCTCTCGTTATAAACGAATTTTATGGTTTAAAAACAACAACCCATAATGTCCCACTGCTGGGCTCGGCTCTCCTCTCAGGAGAGGGTTAAGGCCATACGTCCCCACGCTGGCCAAGTGCGGGTTGGGGACTGGCAAGAGTACGCCTTGTGGCTACGTAAATCTTGCCGTTGGATGTTTTTAAGCCGCCCGAAGGCCTCCAACTAAGCTTCACCGGGACCGACTGCTTAACGTGACCTCCGAATCACGGAGACGCTCATGGTAACATGCCACCAGCGGTCACCCATCCAGGTACTGACCGCGCCATCGTTGCTTACCCTCGATGATTGTTTCTAGTCACCGAGTGCAACTGGGCTATGAGCGCCTTTATGGTTTTACCGCAGGCTTTTCTAGCCATTATAAAGACTTAAATTTCGTCAGAACATTATTTCGCCATATTATAGTTCTCAATTGAATCTACTTTCACTCAATAAGACCTTTTGTTTGAGGTGAAAGGATCGGAGATAATGCTTGATTTGTTTCGGAAATATATTTTTTGTTTATTTGAAAGTTGGCGGTCATGTTTTTTGAGATTGAGTCATGTTGGTTTAATTAATTATGTAGATAGTTCAATATGATTTTGTCATGTACCAATTGATTAGTTGTTCGCCTGCGGTTCTGCAGAGCGCAGTGGTTTAGCGCTGAGTATTGTGAGTTTTGGTTCCCACTTGGGACACTGAGTGATCCACAAATCGTTGTTCCGATTCTTGTGTTGTGTGTTATTTCATCTATATCTGTAAAGCTATACGTGATACAAATTAGCATATTATTAGTGCGGTAGTTTTTCAGCTTCGCATTGCTTCGTGCCGCTTGATTTTTTCCGACGTCTTCAACAAATATTTTAGCTAATATACTAAAAATTTTACAACTTATATTTACGAAGAAAACTTTCCTCAAGAATCACTCTGTCTATTGGCAAAACACCATAAAAATCCGTGTTGTATCTCTGAGTTTATCGCGAACAGACAGACGGAGTGACGCAGCAGAGGTCTTTGTCTTATTATATGTTATAATGATAATGTTATGTATGTTGACAACCATAATAAACTAATCTCAATTACGTCTTTATTATAGTAAAAAACTATAATTCAACATAAATACACCATAACAGGGTCAGTAGACTACCGACGTCAAATCGACATTCCTTTCACGGTGATGGAAGAATGTGCGGAATTTTAATGGCGTCTTGCAATAGTTTCATGGTCATTACCATGGTTATTGCTCAGTATGTAGAAGGTTTGTGAACAGGATGTCTTCTTTAGGGTTCCGTACCCAAAGAATAAAACGGGACCGTATTACTAAGACTTAGCTGTGCGTAACCAGGCTTTATCTCATGAATCATTATAGATAGATAATACTTTATTTGTACACCAAGGTTTACACACAATATACAATTCTATAAATTATAAAAAAAAAAAAAGATAAAAATGAAAATGTGATGTACAAAGGGCGGCCTTATTACTCATTGCAATTTCTTCCAGGCAACCTTTGGATGGACAGGTTTCATTCAAAGCTGGTGCAGGGTATTTAAGAATGAGAAGAAAAAAAAAAGAAAAAAGTTTTTACGTATATAACAAAAAAAAACAAATTATATTACAAATTTAATAAATAATGATATGAAATAATAATAATACTATAGAATAAATAAAAGAAAAAATAAAAAAATAAAATACTATACATACATACTCATATGAAAATACGTAATCTATATAAATGTTAACCTACTTACATACATATCTACGTTAGTATATATATATGTAAGTAGTGTGTGTCATTATAGACAGTTGAATTTTCAGACATGATGTATTTCTGTAGCCACCAGAACAACAAATACTAAAAAAACAGCAGAAAATAAATATTTAAAGAAGCTCCCATACGATAAACGTGTTTTTCTCTCATTTTACTCGATATTGATAACGACTGCAAGTAGATGCTTGAGCTGTATAGATAAAGGTATGGAACTCTTCTTGCTCGAGTCCGACACGCACTTGCCGATTTTTTTTTGTATGTTGGTTATTTGGGCAGTGCAGATGGGTTACGGCCTGTTTTTTTATAACAGGCGTGTATTGGTAACCTAACAGCGAAACTGAAGGACATGGGATCGACTTTCGGTCCTTTCCGGGGCAAATGATTGTGTTATATACTGGGTATTATTTATTAATAACATGTATAAACAATAATAATTTATTGCCAAATGAAACATACAGTAATTGTTGTAGCGAGTGGCCCGTGTAGTTCAGCCTATCCTGTGGTACCTGTGACGGTTACCATTATAGCTATATTATAAATATAACTGCCTCATTGGTCTAGCGGTTGATATATGCGACTGCCAATCAAGAGGTCTCGGGTTCGAATCCCGGGTCAGATTAAAAGTGTCATTGTGTGTTTCTGATTATAGAAATACTTAATAACAGCTCGGAGTTTGGAAGTTGGGGTTTGACCCCCGTGCTTCGGAGAGCACGTAAAGCTCTGTCGGTCCTGCGCCTGATCTCTCCCCGGTAAAATATCTCCTGCGTAGTTGGCTGGTCTCCGTTGAGACTGGCCGCCGTGGCTGAAATTGGCTAGAAGAACATTATCATAAATATATGATATATATAGTAACGCACCACAATATATCGACTCAGTTAACTGAACTGGTGTGAATCCTGGAGTCCTGAAATACAGGCCTTGGCGTAGCTTACACTCCAGTCCCCCTCCAACCTGCTAACATTGTCTCTGTATTAACGTATATTGTACAATATGGTCTTTGTGGTGGAAATAAATGCATTTTTATCATTATTATTTATTATATATATGTCGGACCGGAGTGATACCACGGCTTCACAGAAAACCAGCGTGAAACAGTACTTGTGCTGTGTTTCACCAAATGAGAAAGGATACCAGGCCCATACCCTAAACCCTCCCCATCCCCCAAAGGCCGACAACGCACTTGTGACGCCTCTGGTGTTGCAGGTGTTTATGGGCGGCGATTTTCAAACAATAAACTATGCATGACAAAAAACACAAGACTCTTCTTAAAAAGGAGGTTCTGGCCTTCTATACCATGTTAACCGGGTTGGTATACAATTGGATTTAAGTTTCCCTTTTCTTCGTGGTGTTTTCCTACGAACTTAACATTCTTAGTCGACTTTTGCCGACAACCCGGGATGAATGGTAGTTCTTACAGACCCTATTCTTAATCTGATCATCTTCCTAGCCTTTATATTTCCAAGATTAATTGGGGTCGACTACTAGTTCAATCGGTCTCACCTGAATGTCAGTTTTTACACGGAGTATGGAGGATGGCGGTGTTTCCCGCCATACTCCGTGCTGCCATTAAAAATTTCTTGTAAGAAAAACCCAACAGCAGATCGACCCGGGAATTGAACCCGAGACCTCTTGATCTGCAGTCGCTTACGCTAACCACTAGACCAATGAGGAGGCTATTCTTAATCTGATCACCACACGGAATAAATCAATCGTGTTACTTGGTACTAAATATCAAACACGCCATGTTTCCGCTCAAAGTGCCGGCTATTCAACCTTTTTTCTTAATTATGATTATATACCATACCAACAGTATTGGTACCGCCACTGTCTCCGAACGGGTGATCCGAACAATGAACAACGGGACTAACAAAATTCCCACGAGAGTCGTTAATTACTCTTCGGTTTATTAACGTTGATATTTTTAGTTGTAAGTTTTGGGAACATGATTTATTTTCACTTCAAACGTACTGTACCATTACACATTTAAAACTGTGTTGCCACACTTTGGGTGAACAAAAATCATGCAGCTCCTGTCACCGAACGCTTTCCATGAGTAATTACACATCCAGCTGCTGCTGCCAGCCATACTGAGCTGAGCCACGCTACGGCACGAATGGGGCTCGACCGCAGTGATAACACGGCCTCACAGAAAACCGGTGTGGAATAGCGCTTGAACTGTTTTACCGAGTGAGTGAGGATACCGGAGGCCCACACCCCAACCCCACGCCGAAACTCCTCCACCATCCCCCTACCCATCTCCCAAAGGCCGGCAACCCACTTGTGACACCTTTAGTGTTGCAGGAGTCCATGGGCGGCGGTAATCCTTACCATCAGGCGATACATCTGCTCGTTTGCTTACATTATTGCATAAAAAAGAAGTACTCCGATTTTCAAGGCTGTTTTTTCCTTCATTGACTAACTCTTATAATGTTTGTTCCTTAATATCCTCTTCCTTTTTTCTTTTGTCCTCTTGGTATCCTTTATCATCTTGACACCATAAAAAACTATACGATAAAAGGTCTAAAACAACATAGGTTTGCTAATATAATCAAATGCTATTCTCGTATGTTAATCCCCACTGTTTCAGTAGAAATGACGAGATTGTATCGACTATAGACCACAACAATCAAGTACTTATACTATGTAATGGAAATCCTTGTTTGGTTATTTGTTTTCCGGTAATAGAATGCTATTGTTATGTCTTACTGTTGCTCACTAGGTATCTGTACATTGCTGCGATTAGCTGTGATATTGCTTTGATATTTCTGATTGGTTTGATGAGAAATCCGGAACAAACTGAAGCGGACAACAGATATTAAAATCATCTTTGAAGCGGATCGAAGTTGCGTCAAGCAGTTTTTTTGGTACTTTTTACTGAATTACGCCTCCTAGCAAGCTTCTATGTCGATTAGTGGTTGTGTCGCCAGCCTTAACGCGTGAACGGAACATCTCAGTACGGATCTTGGCTTCGGATGTTCCTCTGCAGTCTCCGGCGGCCTAATCCCGCTGCTTGGACCATCACGGTAGGAGGTCTTAGGCCATAAAGATACTGAATTTCGGTTACTGTAGCCTCGGAGCCCAAATTCAGCATCAGAACGAGGAACTGCTACAGGTGTGGCTGCAACTGTGATGCATGGGCGGTGGTAACCACTTAACATCTAGTGGCCTAACTGTTCGTTTACCTCATTGTTTAAAAAATTATTCACTGCTTAATTTTTAAGCTTTTAATTTAATTAAATTTGGAGTTCTAAGTCAAATCACGTCAACCATCAAGAATCCTGCATTGTCCTTTTCTGTACCCATGGCAACGTGAATCTATCATTAAGGATAAAAAAATAATATAACTATTCATATACAAAACAAACATTCGCATTTTTACCAAAAAGTATATCAAGCTTACTAATTAAGTCTAAAAGCAAATCGTAAGTAGCGGTTTTGACGTCAACAACAATTACATACATCAAATACCTAAAACCAGTCATGTATAGCGCTAAACTCCCACACGCCATTTTATTTGTATTATGTGGGTAGTTCGAATTTCTAACGCAACTTTTATGGCGAAAAATGAGCATAATTTGGTCAGTCTTGCGTTGGCGTTGACCCCGACCGCACGTCTTATATGGATATTGAGTTTAAACTATGGAGAGATGATAATAATATTAATGGACTTTTTTAGGTGTATTTGACAAGGAGATTTGTTTTATTGGTTATGGTTTGATGATTTTTGAGCTCATTTCATTAGTTTATTGAGTTTTTAAGAACTGGTATGGTTTATTTCTTAATTATGTAAAGAGTCAATCGTCCTGTAATAGTTTAAAGACTGTTTACTAGAATGCAATTTGATAAATGAGAACTCTATACATTTAGATCCATGTCCGTTATTATTGTTTTTTGTTAAAAAAATGAAAAAAAAATGTTATAGTTTTTATATTCAATAAAAAAAAACAGTGGAATGTATCTCTTGCATAGTGGAAGGAGTAGAGATTCTAAACATGTATTATTATCTGTATTCCTCTAGAAGTTCATAATCTTTCTTCTGGCAATAACTAAAGAAATCGTCTGTATCCACTAAATGCTTAATATTTTCTAGTTGTAGTACTGTTGTGGAAGGAAAGTAGAATAATTCGGACATCTTACACACAACTTACAAGCAACAAAAACGACTGCCTCGGTGGCCCAGCGGTAGCGTATGCGACTGCTGTTCCTGAGGTCTCGGGTTCGATTCCCGGGTCGGATCAAATGTTTGTGTGATCTGCAAATATTTGTTTCGGAGTTTGGGTGTTTCTATGTATGATATGTATGTATTTACAAAAAAAAGTATATATATGTATTTATATCAGTTGTTTAGTACCCATAACACAAGCTCTGCTTAGTTTGGCACTAGATGGCGTTGTGTGTTAGATGTCGGAAATATTTATTTTATTTATTTAACAAAAATAAGATGTTAAAAAAAGCTTTCTTCCATTGGAAAATTATTGCAGAGGAAACTGGTTACTATATGTTGTTTAGTGGATCTTTTGAGAGAGAAAACTTGGTACAAACCCTGTACAAACCAGCTTGAATTCCGCAGTATCGCAGGCGAAAACCTTTCTAAATTGAGACCTAAGCCCAGGAGTAGACTATTTCAGGCTATTGATGGCTATGCTGATTAGAAGACGAAAAGTCGTTCTATAATTCAGTTTTTATATCATACCACTCTCCATAACGCTAACTCGGAATGTGATTTCACAGTTATGCCCTTGGTGGTACGTGATAGCTCGTGGTTTATTGTCAATGGGACACCGTGACTCGGGATCTCGTGATGGGAAAAAATTAATATGGTACAAGGCAAAGGCGTTTAGCGGGGAAGTTTTTTCATATTGACCCGTTTGTGTATTAAGGTAGAACAGTAAAGATAATGAAATCGTAAACTACACCAACCGCCTGGTTACCGTGGTATATAAGGCCGAAAATAAATTTCCATGGCAACGTCGGTGTCCAGAATTAAAGTATTAAATAGTGATGAACAAATGAGAACGTTAAAACTAATTGTAAAACAATATGTTTTTTTTTTTTTTTATATTTAAGCTGCCAAAATGACTCTGCCCTGCCTGATGGAAAGCATGAGCAGAATCCAAGAGTGGTGGTCACCATCCACAATGCGAAAAAGAACAGTGCAGCATGGTGATCCACACTATGGCGGCCTGGGGGGAAAGGAGATGGTGAGGGGGATAGGGGGCGTTGGATTGGGGTATGGGCCTCCGGTATCCTCACTCACTCGATGAGACACAGCGTAAGCGCTGTTTCACACCGGTTTTCTGTGAGGCCGTGGTATCACTCCGGTCGAGCCGGCCCATTCATGCCGAAGCGTGGCTCTCCCACGGTATGATGTTATTATAACGGTTACCTTAGAGTTAGTTATGTAAACTTATTGGAGCTTTCGATTTACTAATGTGATGAACGAGTTCTCCAAGCGGTGACGACTAATATATAAATGAACGAATATCCCCACTTTATCACATCATACACTGAATTCCCTGTCTTTATCACCACAATAAAAAAAACATCTCTGGAGGGTTTTTCCATATCGTGTTTTAAGCTCGATCTCGATCGATAGTGAATTTTTTATTGATATATACACAATAAACAAATGTTACAAGGTCGGTGAATACCGAACCAATTGTTCAAACAACGATCATTGATTCATTTGACATGTCACGGTGTTACTCCAAATGGTCTTATGGTTTATGTCCGACTTTATTTACTGTCCATTATAGCAGTCGGCCTAATGGTTTCAGTGGTCGCCACACCGCTTCCTACTGCGCCAAGTGTTGTGGGTTCAAATCCTACATGGGACAACACTTTGTGATGAACCATTAATTGTTGTTCCATAAGTCTGGGTGTACTTTGTGTCCGTTTCATGTATGTTTGTAAAGATCCCCGTGACACAGGAATGTACATTCCTAACGCGGGTTTTGTCTTTAAAAAAAAATTGTGTCAACAATACACCGATGACACTGCTGTGAGAATTCATCAAAGATTTCCCTAACTCTCATTTCATCCGTTCATACTCTGTTCCTAATTCCTATAAGTTGTACCGGGATGTTATATGGCTTATGACCTCACCCAAAAATACTGTTATCAAATATAATTGGTATATTTTTAAAACTCTGTTCTTAGACGTCGTAATCCACGGTTATATTAAAAATACTGCTTTAAAACTGTATATTACACCTTTCTATATTACCTCAAACAATTAATTCTACTTTGAAATCGCTATATTTTATAACTTAGACTTGAAGTTCCGCACTAGTGCGCCAGAAACAACCGACAGCGGTTCCACTACAGATGTTCTAGGAAATGCCACAGCTATCTTCGATTACTGACTGCCTTATTTCGACCGAATAAAGTCTATATTTGATTGATATTCGCGCAAAATAATTTTGAAGAAATATACCTATTGTTGGGAAGGTTTTCCGAACTCCCTTTTGTAAAGAAATCATTGTTTGTTTGTTAGTACTAAATCGGATAACAAAGTTATTGAACTCGAAGATCGGAAAGTAAGTGTAGATTAGTTCGTTTTAGGCTGCCAATGTAATGCTTAGGTAATTAGTCTTACTTTTACAATACTTTGCAGTTATCTATCACGATGAGGCGCTCATAGCTCAGTTGCACTCGGTGATTAGAAACAATCAGCGAGGGCAAGCAACGACGGCGTGGTCAGTACCTGGATGGGTGACCGCTGGTGGCATGTTACCATGAGCGTCTCCGTGATTCGGAGGCCACGTTAAGCAGTAGGTCCCGGTTGTTATCATAGGATAACAGTCGTGAAACTTAGTTGGAGGCCTTCGGGCGGCTTAAAAACATCCAACGGTAAGATTACGTAGCCACAACGTATTCTTGTCAGTCCCCAACCCGCACTTGGCCAGCGTGGGGACGTATGGCCTTAACCCTCTCCTGAGAGGAGACCCGAGCCCAGCAGTGGGACATTATGGGTTGTTGATTTGATTTGATATCTATCACGAGAAACCGTGTATCGTATCGTGTGGTATCACTTCAATCGAGGCGGTGTACCCACCGCCTCGATTGAAGTGATACCACAGCCCACAAAAGCTTTGAGTTACCGGAGAACAAACCCATTGAGTCTATTTGATCCACATTTGAGTGTCAGAGCGTTTGCTCTTGCTTATCACGAAGGTGCAAACCTATTGATCTGGAAATACCGAATCGCCATTAATATTGTTACTGAGGAAGTAACTGTGTATAATATAATATTACGGCTAAACCGCTGAATCGATTTTGTTGAAGTTTGGCATAGGGATAACTCTTATTAGGTGAATTGGCGAATTCGACGGGGAGTTAGTTCATCAAATCACGAATTTAAATACTTTTATAATATATATATGTTTATATGTATGTGTATGTAGGTATATTAATACAGACGCATATATGTATGTTTATGTATATATCACTTTATATATTTCTCTTCTAACGTATATAGTAGTATATGTATATTCAGGCTAATTGTATTGTTTGTTAAAATCACTCTTACCATATCCTCATCTTTCTCTGTATTGCCTGATCGGTCGACTGGCAGAGAATGCCTTAGGCATTAAGTCCGCCGATGCATGTATTTGTGACTAAAGTAATAAAATAAATAAATAACTAGATAAAAAAGACGGACTTTAATACGATCGAGTGTTTAAATAAATACATAGCTAATATTGACATCTAAACCTTCAAGACAATATCAAATTTTAAAAACGTATTCATGAGTTTCAGTAGCCACGACTTGTAATCTTTCCATCCTCATTAAAAGACGGCTATTTTGGAGTGCCAACCTATCCATGCGTAAACCACTGTGGTATAAAGTCTAGCATACCCGCCTGGGGCTATCGCAGTGAATACCTTTCTGAATAAGGTTGCAGACTCGAAGTAAAAAGCTTCGTTTTGAAGTGATATTTGCTGCTGGATAGCATCCGAATCTAAATTGAAAGCTTAGTTTTTAGCGGTTTCTGTGCTTGAGGTTTCGGGATCGATTCCCTTGTGGGATAAAATGTTTTTGTATGATCTGCAATTAATTGTTTTGAAGTTTGCGTGTGATGAAAAAAAGAAAGAGAAAGAGTGTGTATTTATATTGCAATTGTCTAGTATCCATAGTATAGGCTCTGCTTAGTTTGGGACTAAATGGCGTTCTGTAACTGTGGTAAAAAAAGAGATCGGTTTCTTCTTAAGTCGATAGTGGCAAAAATAACCATATCAAAATCTTTAAACGAACAATTCTTGTATATAAATTCTGAATCTTGGAAAATTCTTCAACTATTTTTATAAAATTTAGTGTTCAGGGGGTTTCGGTCTAGTTGGGATTCATTTTTAGAAAATTTACCAACAAAAAAATAGGTCTATCCAGTAACCAGTATTTAATAAATTAACTCCTTATTGAAATTATAAATTTATGTGCCATTAATTTAGCATATTACCCGTTCACTTTGGAAAGTTTTAACTGGACAATACCGAATTCAATTTTGAGGAGAGAAAGGGGTCGTTTTGTTATCCTTAGCCCTTGCAGTGAGATTATATCGCCAATTAGTGATATACATTAATCGATGACTCATTTAGAATTCGTCATCCGCAATTTAAGGAGTTTTTGGAAGTGCTTTTGCGGGAAAATGTTGACTCATTTTGTTCCATATAGGGTCACGTCGTAAACTTATAAATTGTTTTTATTCTTAATTAAGTGTGTTTAAATTCCATATAATACTATCATATCTAGGTGAGTGCCGTTGTTGCATTAGTAATTTTGTTAATATTTTAAATGGCAATACTATGTAGGTGTCTTGCACCTACGTAGTTAAAAATGTCTAAATTAATAAACAACTCCTGTGATTTTTTGATAAGTATGTTTTCTAAACTTTTGTGTTTATGTTCTTAAAATACTAAAGAATTTAACTTAGTATCTGGATAACTTCTTGTGCTCCGCTTCGGTATTTTCCTTCCTAGCTAGATCTATTTATAGCCCCCGAAAACCCCTACATACTAAATTTCATTATAATCCTAGGAGATTTTGGCCCATTATGCCACCCTGGTGGTTGTCCTGAGTAGGGTCGGTGCAATCACGGAGGTCTACACCCCAACTTCTCCCCTTATAGCCCTTCCCACCCTCCAAAGGCCAGCAACGCACTTGCGACGCCTCTGGTGTTACGGGTGTCCATGGGCAACGGTAATCACTTACCATCTGAAAACCAATAGGGATGATGACACTTCGTGCTCTTGAGCACCGACTTTAGTTTTTGATATATCATAATCCATTCGCGTTAAGAAAATACTGACGCATTGACCACGTTGACCAATCACCTTCCAAAGATTTGTACGAAATGATAATTTTTTGTCCTCTGATTGGTCAGGTTATATCTAAAGTAATATTATATTAATTGACAACATATATATTCATTCATTATTGAATAAGTACCTCGTGAAGTTTTTTCATAACGACTACAAATTTCTAGCTAAATGAAAGATTTGTTACACTTCATCACCCAACACTTTCATACGTAATGGTCTGTGTATAGCTCCATAATTAATAATAACACGCCATGAGTTATTAGAAGAGTTTTTACATTAGCGGCTGCATAGTTTTTTTATAGCTGGTAATTGTTTTGTTATTATTGTTTTTACCTTACTTCGTTGGAAGAAGTGTTACGTTTTAACTTGTACGTATGTAAATTTCTTTGGCCGTGGTTAAAACGTCTTGTTGAGTTTTGGAGTTTGAGGTGAGATTTTTTTAAATTTTTTTGTATGGAATTGCGGGTAAACGAGCAGAAGTGTCGCCTGATGGTAAGCGATTACCTCCGCCTATTGTCACCCGCAACACCAGAGGCGTAACAAGTTGCCGGCCTTTAGGAGATGGGGGGAGGGGTTAGGTTATGGCCTTCCAGTATCTTCACTCACTCTTGTGCCATTTCATACCGGTTTTCAGTGAGGCCGTGCTGTCACTCCGATCGAGCCGGCACATTGATGCTGAAGCGTGGCTCTCCCACTTAATTAAAAGAGGGACAATTTAAATTCAAAACTACATAATATCTTTCCCTGGAGTCTTCTGTCTTCTTGATAAGACACAGGGCGTCAATGATATTCCTCCAAAGTGTTAAATCTTGAGCTTCGGACTTGACCCGACACGGACCTGACGGAGGCTTTCTTTTTTCTTATAAAAGAAACCTGTTGCGAGAAAGAAAGAACGAAGGTCAATATTACTCCATTCACGGGTTCACAGGACAAACATGGGATTCAGATGCAATAAAATACATGCTTAATGATATTGTGAATACCACTCACTTTATATAACTAATCTCCAAAATCTATGTAATTATTCAATGAACCTGATTCATCTTTCGTAGCAGGATACTACGTCACGATTATGTTAATATCTCGAACACACGCAACATTCGTACTTCACACATATAATCTGTCACAATTTTTAATTTACGACTGCGCTTGCGCCGGTACGCGGCGTCCATTGACAAGATCCGGCGGATGAGAGTTACCGGCTTGGTTTTTTTTCAACGGTATCGTACTCGTGTTTTCATAACTCGGACATACGGGTTTGATAATATTAAATAACGTTTGGTGGTGAACTTTTGCCCGTTATTTTGACCAGCGTAACTTGAACTCTCATTGTATAGACTTTTGTACCGAAAAGATCAAAATACATACTGGACTTCTATAGCTTTATGTGCCTCTTTAAAAATTCTTGATAATCTGATGAGAGTGGAAAAGATTTCGGCGCGAACGTGCTAGCTCTATTGGGACGGTATTACCCTCTCACAGAGGACCAACCTAAAATGATAGTATTCGTGGTGTCGTGTTTCGCTGGTGAGGGCGAGATCGGAGACCCAATGATGCAGAAGCATCACAACAGGCCGCGATACTATGGGCTACCGCTGCGCTGTGACTGCTTCGGTGGCGCAGCGGTAGCGTATGCAACTGCTTGAGATCTCGGTTTCGATTCCTGGGTCGGATCAAATGTTTGTATGATCTACAAGTGTTTGTTTCGGAGTTTGGGTGTTTTCTATGTATGATATGTATGTATTTACAAAAAAAAGTACACATATGTATTTATATCAGTTGTCTAGTACCCATAATACAAGCTCTGCTTAGTTGTATGTAGTATGGCGTAGTGTGTTTTATTAATTTATTTATTATCCACATTCGTAATGAGTATGGTGACCACCACTCTTGGTTTCTATTCATGCTTTCTGTCAGATAGAGTATTCACTTTGGCAGGCCAAAGAAAAACAATCTCCAAACAAGCGACTATCGCCTTCTTATTATATTTAAGTTACATAAAAGTACTTTGACTTTTTCGCAATTTAAAATTAAAAGTATAACCCTACATACAACTTCGAATAGCACAATCGACTTAAAAAAAAAAACAATTCCCGTTTTATACTTGCCAGGAGATAAAACAGCTTTTTTTATCGTCACACTGCATGGGTCTAATAACTGGACCACAATTACAATACCGGATGTGCGTTAGTTAGCAGGAAGGAGGCAATCGCGGCCCCCATTGGGCCACAATTAGCAGTGCAGTGACGTTGACAGATGGATCAGCTGTGAGATGCTAACGGCAAATATTAATCATGAATTAATCCTGTATTGCTTTATTAAACTAACGGAACGACAGTTTTAATTTGCTGAGGTTATTTTGTGGAGTATGCTACGTTATTTAAGTTTATTATTTAGAGAAATTTATATTACTTACCCCACAAAGTTTGTTTTTCCATATATATTATTATTATTTTGGTAAATATGATGGGTCCGTTGTCGAAAAGTGAAAATTTTGGATTGTGAGTATTTTTTGATCAAAACTATAAAATTGACGAAAATAGACCTTGAACGGGTCGTCCTTATCACTACAAGGTATTAAAAAATAGCGTAGCTACCTATTTTGGGTGACTGACTGATTTTTTCATCAAAATAAAACCTAAACCTCTGGGGGCTAGGGGCTGGGACTACTTGAACAAACAATTTTTTTAGTACAACTATCTGACGAATTAAAAAATCTTTTAGTTTTGGTAACCTATTTATCAAAGAACGATAGAGGCTCTATAACATCGCGATATTACCAAAATAGTCAATTATTAATAAAAATTTTTGGAAAAACTGGAAAATTGATTCTTTTGAAGAGGATGCAAGGTGAAGTCGGTTAGATAATATTCTAAAACATATATCTATTCAAATACAGTGATAATCTAGCGTCTATTCTAGAATTATTAGTTATCACAACGAATCGAATATGTGGCTATACAAAAAAGGACCCAAACAAATCGATAATGGCATCGCGTGTCTTACCTATCAAGAATCGTCTTTCTAAAAACAAGTATCACCCATCGCCTAAACATTGGTTGATAATAGTTAAATCATTACTCAGTTCCCTTTGTTTTGTGTTTGTCTGTATATGTATTTCGAAGTAAGTAAGTAAGTATGTAGCAGTAAGTAAGTATGTATTTATTAGCAGTCCGGTTATTATAGCAAAGAGACTGCCTAGTTTGGGATTAAACGACAACCTATGAGAGGTCTGCAGGTCTGTATCGTAAATAAATACCGATGTCTCCTTCATATTACAAAACATCTCGGCAAAAATTATTATTACAGCTTTTTATTTCGTATCACAAATTTTTAATCAAATAAACATTGAAATATATTGCTCAATTAAGTAGTACAAAACAATGTGTCATCTGTGGTATAAATATACATATATTTCCTTATAAATAATAGCAACATTACTACAAAACGTTATTTTTATAAATACGAAGAAGGGGTATGAGAATTTTATTACGAGTTTGAGACCCTACTTATTCCCACGCCGTTTTATTATTTTTTATTTATTTATTTTATTTAAAACTTTTTGCACTTTTGTACAATGGCGGACTTAATGCCCAAGCATTCTCTTCCAGTCAACCTTAGAGTGGTGTAGAAATCTTGTAAGGTAGGTGGTGCACAGAGGTTTCCGTATGAAACTAACTGTAAACAGTACACAAAAGAATGAAAGCAATACTTAAACATATATAAACACATATAGGATACCTATGTCTTAAATACAAACACAAATATATACTCATATAAATATACATACACACAACTATATTAGTACAATAATAAAACTTGAATATATACCAATTATCGGTTAGTAGTTTGCTGCGCTACGTATTCTGAGCTAAAGTTTAAACCCACAAAATGCTGGTCAGATCAGGGTGGTCTCTGTTCTTTTTATGTATGTTTAGAAAGTCCCCCGCGACATAATACTCCTAATACGGGATTTGTTTAATAAAGGACCATTCCTCGCATCAACTGTATACTTACTAAGAAACTACATGTTTTAAAGTCAGTAAGTAAGTTAAAGCAAGCAGGAAGATAGCAATCGTGTGTTCTCATTGAAGGGCAATTAGAGATCGTTGACAGAGGATGTGTCCGTGATGAGATCACACAAAAAGCATATTTATTGCTCCGGTACTAATACTGGTTATAATGTCGATTGGTATTATTATCATACAAACATTGAATATCTACTGCTGGTATAGGCTAATCTTTGAAAGGAGGTATTGGCTTTCTACGACGTTGGCCAGTCGGGTTGTTATCGGGTTGCTTTTAGGTTTTCCTTCTCTATGCACTACTGTTAACCTGGTGGTGTACCTTGCTCTCTTAGTTACGACTCCCTTGTGATGAATATGGGTTATAATACTGCGTATTCCTAATCCACCATCAATTGGTGATTATCCAACTTTTATATCTGACTCAATTCATCAATCGTTCGTCAATGAAGAACCCAAACTGTTGGAGCTTGTGGTAGCGTACGCGACTGCTGTTTGGGTCCGAATCCTGGGTCGGACGAAATCTTTATATGATAAATAAAGAGTATGAGTGTTTTCTACTGCAGTGTATTCTATGTATAATATGTATGTATGTACAAAAAAAACGTATTTATGTATTCATATCAGTTGTCTAGTACCCGTAATACAAGCTCTGCTTAGTTTAGGACTAGATGGCGTTATGATATGATGCTTTTTGTATCGTAAGCACCCATTAAGAAAGGATTTTTGAGAAATTTCACCACTAGGGGGTAAAATAACGGACGAACGGTTGTATGGAAATTCGACAATTTAAAGTTAGAAACACATAATTAAATATCAAAAGTTTAGGACACTTATACTAGTTACTAATAAAAAAAATACATTTTACCATAATTGATTCGCTTTTACGAAAAGTCATTAGCGGTAAACTTTATTCCTACAAGATGAAAACAAAACAACTTAACTTTCTTTTTGACTACACGGTTGGCCTAGTGGTTTCAGTGATCGCCACATCGCTTCCTACTGTGCCAAGTGTTGTGGGTTCAAATCCTACATGGGACAACACTTTGTGTGATCCATAAATTGTTGTTCTAAGTCTGGGTGTACTTTGTGTCCGTTGCATGTATGTTTGTAAAGATCCTCGTGACACAGAAATGTATATTCCTAATGCGGGAGTTGTCTTTGTTTAAAAAAAAAACTTAAGATCAACTTTTCTGAACTCCCACAATCCATTACTAAGAACAATTCAACCCATTTAGCACGCACCAACTGAATAGCACAACAATATCTCATATGTTTACTATGAAACGTGAACAATGGGACTCGGCATAGAACTGACGTCAGAACTGCTAATTTGTGAAGACAGTTCCACGTCAGATGACCACACTCGGAAGAGAACTGCAATGAGAGGAACCTGGCGTTCACAGTAACATCGTACTACTCTTTGAACTTAATAAATTAATGATTGAAGTTTTTTTAATGGCAAATCTCACTCCCTCATCTGATTGCTGGTATGACGGGAAGCTGCGGTCCTCTTCAGTGAGGACTTTATGCTCCAGAAGGAGTCCACAGAGCGAAACCGGAAAAGGGCCGATCTCGGTCGAAGAAAACGCGAATTAAATGTGGTAGAGGTAGCTAACTCCCCAATCGTGCAAACGACCCGAGACAGGTGACACCCTTGTGCGGCCGTGGGATATGTCTAAAGCGGATCTGTTCTGCCCCTTACTGTGTAGCGTTCTATATGTATGATGATGGGCCGGCTCAATCGCACAGACAAACCGGTGTGAAACAGCGCCTGCGCAGTTTTTCACCGACTGAGGATAACGGAGGCTCATAATCCAACTCTACCCCTAATCCCCCAAGTTTGCAAAATTATAGTGTGCAAATAAAGAGTTTTCTATCTATCTATCTTTCTACATCGTCTTTTACATTTCGATTCTAAATAACGTTGAAACCAAACTCCACGTTTCGTGGACCTGCGTCTAACACTTCATATTTACCCGTGACAAATTAGGTCATCACGTCCTTAGCTAAAGTTCCGACAACAATAATACAATCTGACACCAGCTAGCTAGACTCTTATCTGTATTTGCTACATATGTACGCTTCCGCCATATTATGCTCTAGTTATGATAAGAAATATTATATTGTTATTTTTTTTATTCATTATAAGAGGGCGTTGGCTGATTATGGCAATATATTTCTTTGAAATTAAGTTTGGGGTTTCGCTTTTATCCCACCGCGAAAGGAGGGTTATGTTTTTCGAGTGCATGTATGTGTGTATATATATTTCTTTGGCACGCACTAGAGCTTAAATGGCTTGTAGTATTTTTATGTGAGTTGTGTCGATAGATTCCTCTTAGTCGTAATTAAAAAAATTAAAAGTATCTTTTAGTTCTTCAATGAATTTAATGAAGATGGCAGATATTGACGCATTCGTTTTTTTTTAATACTTTATTACTTGTTTTACTTTATTAAGGCGGAGGCAACGGAAGGGTAACAGTTTTAGCCAGTAGTCCATGTCTGTGTTCTAAGGCAGAGCCTAAACTACTGAACCGATTTCTATTAATGAAGTGTAAGGGTTTAGGTGAATATCGACACCGGTGTCATCTGTACAAATAAATAAAAATAAAGTGGCTGTTTGTAATTTCGAATGAAATGCTTTTCACTAAAGCTTATGAAAGTATAGACGGTACTTAATTTTTTTTCTCTTTCTTAATTCAGGCTAATTTCTGAATCGGCGTGACTGATTTTAACGGGACTTTCATTAGCAGATAGCTGATGATATATGGAGTAACTAGACTCATTTTTAGGGTTCCGTACCTCAAAAGGAAAAAAACTGTCTGTCTATCAAGACCCTTTTACTCAGGAACGCGTGGAGGTATCAAGCTGAAATTCATATGAAATACTCAGGTCCACTGTCCTTAACTACTGTCTGGAAAATCAAACTTGTAAGCCAACGCAATCAAAAGTTACAGCCGTTTATGCTGCAAATTTTCTTCACTCGCAAGGAAATTAGAACCTACAGGGAACTTCCCATGAACTCAAGATTCTTTAAATTTGGTACGAAGCTACGTCTTATATAGTACACATAAAGAAAAATTGGGAAAACATAATTTTTAGTGACATCATATGCTATACCTGCAGATTTGTACGGAACTCTCGGTGCGCGAGTCCGACTCGCACTAAGCCAGTTTTTTTTCTTGTTTCATTGCCTTATTATTTATTTATCACCTAACCGGTAAAGGACCGGCCTAGTTACCTTATCTTCATGTAAACAATTATTTAGGTATCTTGTTTATTTTGAGTGGTAATTACTCCGCTACTTATTTCGTTTATCGGATGTTTTTCCGTTTTTGTTTTGTGAAGATCATTAGTGTTTGCTTTAGTAATGTTTGTTAGGTATATTGGGAACAATGACAGAGGAATATTACGTTAAGAGATTTAAAGTTAATGTTTTTTTAAATGTTTTAACAATTATTTGTTTGAAATAATGTACTTTGAGCACTGAATGTAATGATAAAGAAAGGTAAGGAAAGTTTTAGTTTTTTTTAGTATATGCCCGCGTATACGTCGATTATCGCGGCAAAAAATAGCCTAGGTGTTATTCTGATGTATAAGCTATATTACTGTAAAGTTTCATCCAAATCCGTTGAGTGGTTTATTCGTGAAAGAGTAACAAACATCCATACTTACAAACTTTCGCGTTTATAATGTTAGTAAGATGTCCTTCATTTAAAGTACCTGGATCATTGAGCTTTGCTCGGTATTTTTCTTTTGGTAAATTTTCTAAAAATAAATCGCAGCTAGATCGTTTTATCGTCCCCCGTGCATACTAAATTTACCGTGGGAGAGCCACGCTTCGGCATGAATGGGCCGGCTCGACCGGAGTGATACCACGGCCTCACAGAAAACCGGTGTGAAACACCGCTTACGCTGTGTTTCATCGAGTGAGTGAGGATACCGGAGGCCCATACCCTAATCCAACGCCCCCTATCCCCCTCACCATCCCCTTTCCCCCCAGGCCGCCATAGTGTGGGTCGCCATGCTGCATTGTTCTTTTTCGCATTGAGGATGGTGACCACCACTCTTGGATTCTGCTCATGCTTTCCATCAGGCAAGGCAGAGTCATTTTGGCAGCTTATATATAAAAAAAAAAAAAAAAAAATTCATGAAAATCGTTGGAGCCGTTTCGGAGATTTAAATCATATATTCAAAAATTATTCGTTTAAAGTTATAAAGTAAATTTTGAACTCGCTTGCTAGAAAATTACTACCACCATTTGTGAACTCCTTTCCATCTTCGAAGGTCTTTAAGTATCCCCACTAGTACCATCCCATCTGCCGTCCCATCGGATTGTAAGAGTGAGGGAACAGATTGTACACCTCACCATCTTCCTAGACTTTATTATTCCCGAGATTTGGGGTCGGCTACTAGTTCAACTGGTTTTACCTGAATATCAGTGAGTGTACACCTATGTTAATAATATCTTTTGCTTAGTTAGTTCTCATCGGCTGAAATCAGCTGGAAGTGGGAGTGGCGAATGGTGGTGGGGGGACGGGGGTGGTACATGACTCTCACTAATATTTAAACTATTTTCTACTATTATCTTTCCATGTGCTCGGTTGGTGACTGACTTGCCAGTTATTACGCAAATGGAATAAAATTTTACTAGGCAAGAAGTTTAAGTATGTCTTTGTACGCCTCTGCCCTTTCTTTTGTGGTTATCACCGTAATTATATCCATTTTTGCTGTCCGATTTACTTGTAGCTATCTTGTCTAATGTCTATTTAGATGTAACAGCTTTTAAACTCACAGGAAAATATATTGTGTCGAGGTTGGCTTTAGGAACATACGTGAACCGGGCACAAAATGATGATGATGTTTGACCTAGCTGATCACGGCCACGGCGGCCAGTCTCAACGGAAACCAGCCAACTACGCAGGAGATATTATAGTGCACAACTGTTTGCGTAAACACAGGTGCACTCTCTGTTGCCTCTCTCTCGTAATCCGATGGGACAGTAGACCGACACGACCGGGGAGAGATCAGGCGCAGGACCGAAAGTTTTAGGTGCTCTCCCAGGTTTTCTTTTTATGAAATTGAAGGAAAACAAACGGATAGCCTAATGGTAAGCGATTACCGCCAGCCATGTAATTCCTCAACACCAGTGGCGCTGCCGGCTTTCGGGAGATAGAGAGAGGGAAGGGGGATGGGTCTCCAGTATCCTCGCCCACTCGGTAAAACACAGCGCAAGCGCTGTTTCATACCGGTTCTCTATGAGACCGTGGTACAGGGGTTCAGACCCCAACTTCTAAACTCAGTAACACTTGATCCGACCCGGGCATTTGATCGGCAATCACATATGTCGACCGCTAGACTAACGAGGCAGTAACACAAATAATACCTAGACGAATAACATTCAATGAAAATCAGTGTGGTCTCATATGGTACTCGAAGGTAACACCCAACGCAGTAGTAACTAGCTAGTTAACCACTCAAACAGCTATACCATCCGTGCATTCAATCTGATTCATATCACATCAAAAACTCATATTCAATGGGGTTACTAACCTCAACCAACTCCAGCTGCCGTTATCACCTGTTTGTATACTTGTATCCCATAAAATAAAGGAATTTCATTAGTTTCCACGTCTATTAATATAATATATGCTTTAAAAATTAACTTCCGGTAGAGATTATACCGGTTCAATGTCGGTATTCCCGTAAATATGGAGGTATTCTGGTTTCCAACTGGAATGGACCCCAGATGTCGGTAACACCTGCTGTTGTTTGGATAGCTGTTGGTCATGAAATAAGAGAGTTGAAGTTAAAAGTATATGTATTTATTTATATCAGCTCAGATTCCTACGGATAGTACAGTCGAGGGCTATAAGAAACAGATCTGGTCTTCTTATAATTTTCTTTAACACAAAACTTGTCGTGACAATAGTAACCATACAAAAAAGAATTATCAAATTTGTCCGTCGATCGGAAGTTATGCGCGTACATACACTTCATTGATTCATTTTTATTTATTTGACTGCCTCTGTGGCGCAGTGGTAGCGAATGCGACTGCTGTGATAGAGGTCTCGGGTTCGATTCCTGAGTCGGACCAAATGTTTGTATGATCTGCAAATATTTGTTTCGGAGTTTGGGTATTTTCTATGTATAATATGTATGTATTTACAAAAAAAAGGTATATAAGTTTTAATATCAGTTGTCTAGTACCCATAGTACGAGCTCTGCTTAGTTTGGGACTAGATGGCGTTGTGTGTTAAAATGTCTGAAAATATGTATTTATTTATTTATTTATTTATTTATTTATTTTTAAATTACCATGTCAGTCTATGGCATGTCACATTGTGGTTGCATTGATCAGGTTTGAGGAAGAAAACAATCTTTGAAACGGGTTGTATATTGTCTTGAAATAGCAAAACGAACTTCTCTTCACCGGTTTTCCTCATTTCTGATACAGAGATACACCGCCAATAGCCCTTTCCATAGCCTGCTCAGCGACCTCGAACTTGTGGACCAGATGCACCGTAAGCGGCCATGTTTCGGATCCATATTTCATGACAATGTATTTTCATCGATTGGACCGTCAATATGATATGTAATTAATTATTATTACATCTATATAAGTACAAATAGCTAGCTTTTGCTCGAAACTCCGCGTCTGTGTCGGTGATAGCGATAATTAGTAGCCTATGTTCTTCCTCAAGAATCAAAGACGTGACAAATTTCATTGAAATCGATACAGCGTTTTTGCCTAATAAATGTAAGAAACAAACAGATGGATTTACCATTGAATTTTTATAATTAGTGTGGTATTACACTTGGCTATCTAGATGCAGATTCAATCAATCAAACAACAACCCATAATGTCCCACTGCTGTGCTCGGGTCTCCTCACAGGAGAGGGTTAAGGATGTTTTCAAGCCGCCCAAAAGCCTCCAACTAATCTTCACGATTAGACCTATGATAACAACCAGGACCGACTGCTTAACGTGACCTCCGAATCACGGAGACGCTAATGATATCATTCCACTGCTATCCAGGCACTGACCGCGCCCACGTTGCTTACCCTCTGTGATTGTTTCTAATCACCGAGTGCAACTGGGCTATGAGCGCCTCAGATACAGATTAAGCCGCATAAATATCATCTAAACAAATGATGAATTTTGAGGATTATCGAAGGGGATTTCCCTAATGGAATAAAAGGATCTAAAGTTATTACGTTCACAAGCCTGACAAATCAAAATTCCTAAGAATATTTAATAACAATATTCTTACAAAATAACTACGCAAGAATGAGACATTTTTTATTATAACTCTCAGAATTTTACATTCATTCATACAGAAGAGATTTATTTATGTGTGTGTTATATAAATATATGAATCACTTCCTGCTACAGCACCTTGATTGATAAGATTCTCAATACTACAGTAACTTATCAATATTATTCACAATAACTAGATTATCCATACTTCCATATTAATATTCGAAAATAACTCTGTCTGTTATAATGAAATTGGTCCTGGAGATACTTTGATGCTTGAGGAAGAACATAAGCTACTCTTTACGACAGAATAACAGACATTTTTTCTTATGGAATTGTTGGCAAACGGGCAGATGTATTGCCTGATGGTAAGCGATTACCGCCACCCATGGAAACCCGCAACACCAGAGGCGTCACAAGTGCATTGCCGGCCTAGGGGGATGAGGGGAAAGGTTGGATTATGGGCCTCCGGTCCTCACTCAGAGAAACACAGCGCAGGCGCTGTTTCACACCGGTTTACTGTGAGGCCGTGGTATCACTCTGGTCGTGCCGGCCCAAGGATGCCGAAGCGTGGCTCTCCTACAGTGACATACACGCGAGTGGAGAACCGGGCAAAAGCCAGTTTATATACATAAAAATATATTATGTTAGTTTGTATACGCTTCAAAAACTTAAAATCTTTGACCAGATTGTGCTGAAATTTTCACAAACTATTGAATTTTGTCGCGTTTCCCGAGTAAAAAAATTTTACAACGTTTTTGTAACATGATTTAATAATGTTCGACTCTTATTGGTCGTCGCAAGATAACCTTCTTCGATAAAATAAAATATTTTTTCCAATTCGAACTAATACTTCCTGATACAATCTACTATTTTATTCTTTTACTTAATATTGGAATGAATATTAGTGGGTATCATTATAGAATGTATCGTAACAACTTCCACCAAGTACCCACGACAATCTAATCTATAATATAAATTATAATAGTTTTTGAAATAACCGCCTTTAAATAAACCATTCCCTCGTCCATATGCCATTAGTATTGTCATTAATGTTTTTAGTTTTTAATTCACTCGCTACACACAATTACATTACAATAACCAACTTGTCATATCTACACAGTTATACGATAAAAGAAAAACAGTTAGTTGATCTGCCAATGTTCGTATTCACTTACATATTAAATCCACTTATGAATATAAATGCAGACCCGTCACCGCTCCATCGAAACGCACGTCTTAATTTATGAACTCAACATTGAGTGCGTAACAAATCTTTGTCTATTACTCTCATTACGGACAAGATACGATTACATAAAATGGTTGATGAAATAAGGTACAGGGCGCATTATACGACTTTGTTGCGATGGGCGTCTTTGTTGTTAATTTCAAAATAAGGAGCTCCCCTCTCAGTCATAAGTGACTGGCATAGGCAAAAGACATCTGAAGCCTTCATTCTGTGGCTGGGTTTGGAGCCCCCCACTAGCAGAAATAGAAAGGGGGAGGAGTACGGTAACTTCATACGTCAACTCTCTCAGTGAAAAGTAACTTATTAATTGTGTAAGTTCTCTGTGAGGCCCTGGTATTATTTTGGTAGTGTGATCCATTGCGCCGAATCGTAGCTCTTTAATAGTATATGGTTGTAAATTCGATCCTTACTACTGTCAATATGGAGCCACTACTATAAGGTTAGCTTTACTAACAAAGCTAATAATTAGTTATCCGTACTGGAAGCCTTATGTTTTATTATTAAAAGGACTTTGTTTGCTGAGCGACTACACTGTCTCACGTGGAAAGCAAACAATGCTGCGTAATATAAGTAAGTCTTCAAACTATATCGTTGTGTACAGAAGTCAGTCAGTTTATACTAATATGTATGTACGCGCATATTTTCCGATCTACTGCACCACATTGGTTAGTTCTCTTTTTTATTTCTTTTTGAGGTCTCGGGTTTGATTCCCGGGTCGGGATCAAATGTTTGTGTTATCTGCAAATATTTTTAGTAACAAAAAAAAATGCTATAAAAATATATGTTATATAGAAGAAACTTTGTATAGAGAGACCAAAAGTATTATATTTTCATTAAATCGCTGTAAGGTACTACCTTACAGCGATTTAATGAAAATATAATGCCCTTGGAGAGTTAAAAACAAGTTTTTTTAATTAATTGAAAATTTTAATTGAAATTTGAAATTAAAAATATTAATTGAAAAAAATATGGCGTTACTAAGCTCTCTGGGACAACTAGTTTATAATAACTTGTGTGGGTGTGTATTAGACAACAAACCATTCTAAAGTCGTTATTAAAGCCATTTTCAATAACATGTCTCCTTTTCTTATTTGTGACAACTAAACCTTGAGATAAAAAGAAAAGAATTGATTCTGCATATCAATGAAAATGTTAAAGAAAAAAATAATAATTATAAATATTTCAGATATCTAACATACAACGCCATCTAGTCCCAAACTAAGCGGAGCTTGTATTATGGGTACTAGACAACTGAGATGAATACATAAATACTTTTTTTTGTAAATACATACATATTATACATAGAAAACATCCAAACTCCGAAACAAATATTTGCAGATAATACAAACATTTGGTCCGACCCAGGATTCGAACCCGAGACCTCATGGACAGTAGTCGCGTACGCTACCACTGCGCTACCGAGGCAGTTAAAGAAAAAAATATTTAGATTAGGTCCAGTTTTAACTAAAGATAGGTCATTTTATTTATTTATTTGATTAGCTGCTCACTGGACTTACAGTTATAAATTGTCATTGAAAATGGCCGTAAATAAACTGTCGCCAATGCACGTGTAATCTTACGTTCTAGTAAAATGATGTCACGATGCCTTACAAGTTATTCTATTGTTCTGTTACTGATACTTTATACGATAAGATGTATTTGATATCGACATTACGTATATAATAGATGTTACATTTACTGCAGACATAATATTTTGTTAGCGGAGCTCATAGCCCAGTGCGGAGCTCATAGCCCAGTTGCATTCGGCGATTAGAAACAATCACCGAGGGCAAGCAACGACGGCGCGGTCAGTACCTGGATGGGTGACCGCTGGTGGCATGTTACCATGAGCGTCTCCGTGATTCGGAGGTCACGTTAAGCAGTCGGTCCCGGTTGTTATCATACGATAACAGTCGTGAAGCTTAGTTGGAGGCCTTCGGGCGGCTTAAAAACATCCAACGGCAAGATTTACGTAGCCACAACGTATTCTTGCCAGTCCCCAACCCGCTTGGCCAGCGTGGGGACGTATGGCCTTAACCCTCTCCTGAGAGGAGACCTGAGCCCAGCAGTGGGACATTATGGGTTGTTGATTGATATTTTGTAACAATATACAACGGTATTGACGTAGGTGCGCGCTGTTGCTTATTTGAAGTTTGATTGCAATGAACAACGCTTTATTATTTCTTCAAGGGAGGGGAGTGAGTGGGGTTGTGATGGTAATATCAATTCTACATCACCACAATAGCGTCAACCGACAGGCAGAGATCTGTAGAGATTTTAATTCATTAAATAAGAAATGAGTTATTAAAAAAACCCGGCTGCGTGTAATTTTTTTATATACCCAGTGTCACTCTCGAGATTAGGATGAATCTATTGACACCACTCACATAAAAATACGATTAGCCGTTTAGGTTCTAGGACGTGCCTAATAAGTATACACACATACGTACACTCCAAAATTGTAGTTGGGTTCCGTAGTTGGGTAAAAAATCGTTAAAACGAAGTTTTAATGTTCACTTTACAACCTATATAACTCGGAATAATCTTAGGATTTTAACTAAATACCATAACATCCAAATCTGTTCAGGCATTTCGAAGTTATATTGGAATAAAGGAACACATAAATAACATTTGAAAACATTACCTGTATATATTTTGTACACAGTCGTGTAATAACCAGAACAGGTAATTAAATTCTAACTAAATTTTTTATCCATTTGTGTACAATAAGGAATATAAATCAAATCAAAAGTGTATTAGTTTTGCCAGTCTATCCATGATTATACGTCCCAAAGTTTAATCCGTGGGAGAGCCACGCTTCGGCATGCATGGGCCGGCTCGACCGGAGTGATACCACGGCCTCACAGAAAACCGGTGTGAAACAGCGCTTACGCTGTGTTTCATCGAGTGAGTGAGGATACCGGAGGCCCATACCCCAATCCAACGCTCCCTCACCATCCCCCCTTCCCCCTAGGCCGCCATAGTGTGGGTCACCATGCTGCATTGTTCTTTTTCGCATTGAGGATGGTGACCACCACTCTTGGATTCTGCTCATGTTTTCAATCAGGTAGGGCAGAGTCATTTTGGCAGCTTAAATATATATATAAAAAAAAAAAAAGTTGAACCTAAACATTTTTGTTTTTAAATGTTTTCTGGACAAATTATCTAGGTGTATTTTTGTACGTATCGATAGCAAATATAGTTCCTAAAGGGAAAGAAAACCTCATATTATCGTTAAAAAACAACTATTTATTTATGAATCCCATATTTATTCTAAGAAAATAAAACTGATACAAGAACTATACGCCGTGTAGTGTTACTGCTTTCCCACCCAGTAACATTGCACTCGTTCACAGTAACCCACTATTTAAGCAAAAAATATTAAATAGGACAACTCAATTATAAACCTTAACAGGTTGCAATAGAGCTTACTCACGCGCATGTACTTTTGTGGAACATCGGATCGATCAATGTCCCATCGATTGAGTCGTAACATTTCATTGACTCTTATTCCAACTACGATAAGGTTGGAAATAGTTAATGTAAGTTTATCTGGTATCGTATGTCAAGAAAGATAACCGATGAGGTTCAGTGTTCAGTCAGTTTGACAATTGTGTCAGTCGGTAGACGCACGGCTGCGCTTGCGCACGTCTTGCAGTTGGCGCGTCGTTTAGAGATCGAATTTGTTCCAATGTTTCCTTATGACGTTATTTTAATATCATGTAATTTAATATAATATTTTTCGTTTAGTTGTGTGTGAAAAGATTAAAAAACTGATTAATTTAATTGTGATAGTGAATTGACTGTGATAAAATTAACATTCCAAGATGAACCGACGGATGAAGCTGAATGTGGATCCGGATTTAGGAGACTTAGAGGAGATGTTAGCGAATGTTCAGAACCAGCTTGAACATGAGATAGACCTTGAGAAAGAGAGGGAATCGAAGATGACATCTCTCATAAATGTGCAGGAGTCGCCGAAAATGGTTAAAAGGGCGTCGTCTTTTAACAAAAGCCAAAATTTTGATTATCGGAGGAATGGTCCGAAGCTTCCTCCTTCTAGATCAGATTCCTACACTTCAAGTGATCACTATGGGGAGTACAGAAATGGAAGCGATGGTTACAAGAGTGAGGAGTACTCCCAGCCAGAAACCAATGGCAAATTTAAAGGATCTCAGTCAAGCTTGAAATCTGATGAAGGGTCTCAAGTTTCCTTTCAATCTTTCCGTTCTGAACCTTCGAGACATTCAGTATTGAGCCTTCGGGAGGAGAAACGTGGATCTTATGCATCTTTGAATGGCAGATCCAGGACGGCGACGCTGCCTAGGGGATATGGATCGACGAAGGAGAAGAATTGGGAGGAGTATTGGTCATAGTGAGTATATCTTTTGTTCCCTTCTGATTTTAAGCAAAGCCGAACGACTTTTTGAATATTGCTGAATTGAACCTGAACCTACTCACATCATTTACCTGAACTGGAAAATGGTTTCAGGAAATTCTGATTGATTAGGTTTATTAATTAATAGCTGTGCCCCGCGGTGTTACCCGCGTTTTATCAAGTATATTTTAATTCCTTGCTCATCCAACAGAAATAACATTTCTTCAGTATGTTAATAATTGTTAATTGTCAATCCATGGTCTCAGCTACCTTGATACCAAATTTTATCAAAACTAAACAGCCTTTTAAGCGTGAAGATGTAACAAACACTCAAATTTTCACCCATATTAGTACGAAATGTTATTTTATACGATGTTAAGTGGGTAACGTCTGGCGGTCGAATTGCGACCGTATAGAATGTCTTGTTTTGTTTCAAGGACCGCTATAACTTGAACTCTCATTATGTAAGCTAATGTATCATGACATAGGATAATACTAGCTTTTGAGCGCTGCTCCGCCCGCGTGTATCTCGATTATTGCGGTAAAAAGTAGCCTATGTCCTTCCTCAAGAATTAAAGTATCTCCAAGCAAATTTAGTTAAAATCGGTGGAACGGTTTAGCTTTAAAAGCGAGACAGACTGAGTTAATTTTCATATTTTTTATATTAATTTGGATATACAATACTCATACAGTTCTGTTTTCTGTTTTTGCATAAAATGTAACTTAGTAGCATTATATTGTTTAAGAATTTAAGCTTTGTTAAAAAATTCCATGAAAGTCGTTTGAGCCGTTTCCGAGATTCAGAATACATATTTACAAGAATTGCTGGTAATATTTATATGTATATTTATCATGAAGTTGTGAAGGATCAGGAATACTGAGTGTTTTGAATGGCGATGGTCACTATCGCCATTTAAAACACATAGGAGGGTTCGTAAGAGGAAACTAAGGAAGTAAAACTGCGGCCGACGAAAAACTTAAAATAGACCATATACCAACATCTAGTCAGCACGGTATGCCAAACCTCCTCATAAGTCTAGCGGTTGACATTATGACTGCCAATCAAGAGTTTTTGGGTTCGAATCCCGGTTCTAGTGTTATTCTTTTTTCTGATTGTAGAAATACGGATTATAATAACAGCTCGGAATCTGGAAGTTGGGGACTGCACCACCGTGCCTCGGTGAGCACGTAAAGTTGGTTAATCGTCCTATCGGATTATGACAGAGGGAACAGAGAGTGCACCTGTGTTTGCGCACACACTTGTGCACTATAATATCTCCTGCGTAGTTGGCTGGTCTCCGTTGGGACTGGCCGCCGTGGCCGAAATCAGCTAAGAGAACATCATCATCTAGTCTGTCCATTCAGCAGGCTACTGTTACACACTGGATGTGATCCGCAGTCTAGATTAGTCTCAGCCTGATTTGGAATCTTTTAAACTTCGGGGAACTGTGGAAGAGCCGCACCTCAGCACAAATGGGCGGGCTTGTCCTTAGTGAAAACCGACGTAAAACAGCGCCTGCGCTGTGTTTTACTGAGTGAGTGAGTATACCGGTGCACATTTGTTTCGGAGTTTGGGTGTTTTCTATGTAAAATATTATATCAGCTCTGTTTAGTTTGTGACTATAACACACAACGCCATCTAGTCAGATGGCGTTGTGTGTTAGATGTCCGAAATATTATTTAATACTAATAGGTGGCAATCGAACCCACGTCCCCTAGTTTAGCAATAAGGATGACCACTAGTCCATCAAGCACATCAATATGTCTATAAGACGAATATTTACTGAGGTCTAGATAACATTAAATATTCCAGACTGTATAATTAAATCATCATATTTTATATTAATGGTTTTTAGGTTATAAACGCAATATACAGACAATCAATCCTTGTTGTAAGAATAGTTGCTGTATAATTCTTATCTACTGATTTGAACTCTTGATTTATGATAGCTTTTTATATTCTCGGATTTCCTCCTCTATAATATGCGTACATACAAACCTTGCTCTTGAATCACTCTATGTATTGCTAAAAACTGCATTAAAATCCGTTGAGTACTTTAAAAGTTCTAAGAAACAGAGAACTGGAGCCATGTCACCCACTACTTTTGGCTCAGCTCTCAGGCTCTCTAACCACTGAACCAAAAGTATAGTCAAATTACATAAAATATCCAAAAGGTGTACAAATAACGGGCAAATAATATTTGACAATGATCGCTTGACATGAAACAAACATTACAGTTAGCAATATTATATTTACACTCAATGTTATTTCTAACAGTTTAAAAAAACAGGAACTCAAACAAAACAATATATCAAATAAAAAGCTCTTTCGTTTGGTGTATTTTTTGTTTGAACCATGTCATTTATGAAGCAACTTCAAGTTTCTTTTTAAAATCATGTAATTCCCGTTTAGTCCCATTCTTATTCGAAGTAAAAAACCCATTGCATTAAAAATCAAATAAAATCATCATAATATTTCTTCATTTATGTATTCTCACCTTCTTAAACTTTATAACCAGAAAGCTTACTTGTTCCCTTTTTTATCTGTGGTGTATTATTTGGCGCGGTAATTAGAAAAAAAAGTTTTATTCATCGAACCGAATAGTTTTTGTTAGTTAGGTTGATGACCCAATAGTAGGCTTTATGCCGCTGCGACCGTTGCCTGTTTTTGTCAATTGTTTGATTTCGAGTAATTAATGGAGTTCTGATTCGTCATGGATAGTCAGTTTTTTTTAGTGAAATAGCGGGAATCTTGAAAGTATTTCACTGACTTCGACGGAGACAAAAGGAATGTTTAAATGTAGGTTTTAATGAATGAGGTTTGAATACATTTATAATAATGCGCAGGATACGAAGGCTATATAAGTTTTTTCAAAGTTTTGAGAACTTCGAATTTTTACGTGGAGCGATTGAAATCAGACGGGTATATATTTGAAACGTTTTATTTACTTTTAATAGATTCTTGAACCTTACAGCTACGATTTTACTGTTACCATTAAAAAGGGTCAAAATGGGCGTTGCCACTAATAAAACATAAAATGGAGAAAGTTGGTTATCAGTTATAAACCAAATTGGTACTACCTTTGCCTGATTACAAGGAAAGATCCTTTATTAAATGATTTGATAAGGATACTAGAAATTAATGTTATGCGCATACGCATATATTGTTACAAGGTTGAAATGTACACGTATAAACAAACAGTGTTAAGGATGTTTTTAGTATAATTGAAAGTGAATTTATAAAAATTTCCGATATCTAACACTCAAAGCCTATATATATATATATATATTTGTAGATCATACAAACATTTGGTTCGACGCGGGAATCGCACCCGAGACCTCAATCACACCAGTCACAGACGCTACCATAATTCTTTTTTTTCTTTTCTTTTTTTCTTTTTTAAAAGACTACTCCCGCATTAGGAATATACATTCCTGTATCGCGGGGATCTTTACAAACATACATGAAACAGACACAAAGTACACCCAGACTTAGAACAACAATTTATGGATCACACAAAGTGTTGTCCCATGTAGGATTTGAACCCGCAACACTTGGCGCAGTAGGAAGCGGTGTGGCGACCACTGAAACCACTAGGCCAGCCGTGTAGTCGCTTTTTTTGTTTTTAAATCGTTAGTAGTATGTAACCCTTGCTTAAGAGTTAGTCGAATAATTTACGTTTTAACTGGTTTAAGTTAAGACATTTAAGGCTATTTGGTAACTTATTGTAAATTAGTATGGCAATACAGAACAAAAACTGTGGGAATGTGAATGTGTTGGGAATCAGTAATTTAATGGCGCATCTACTATTTATTTTTGTGTCTGTTAAATTGTATTTATTTACAATCTGGCTACCACGATACAGACTCTGTTTGGGATCGTACAGCAAGTATATAAGATATGTTAGTTTAATTTTTACCTATCATCATCGTCATCATCAGCCAATAGAATAGAACCTATTGCAGTTCATTGCAGGATATATATACTGCCTCGGTAGCCTAGCGGTAGCGTATGCGACTGCTGTTCCTGAGGTCTCGGGTTCGATTCCCGGGTCGGATCAAATGTTTGTATGATCTGCAAATATTTGTTTCGGAGTTTGGGTGTTTTCTATGTATGATATGTATGTATTTACAAAAAAAAAGTATATAAGTATTATATCAGTTGTCTAGTACCCATAATACAAGCTCTGCTTAGTTTGGGACTAGATGGCGTTGTGTGTTAGATGTCGGAAATATTTATTTATTATTATTTATTATTTATTATTATATAGGCCTCTCCAATTGTTCGATGTAGACGACGCCACTTAGTTCGATTCTCGGCTTCTCGCGTCCAGATAATTCTTTGTGAAATCGACGCCAATGTGGCACATTGTGTAGGGTTTCTTTGATGACTTATTTCTTTTACGGCCGGCCGCCCGCCGGACCAAAAGATTTTTTGTAAACATAATTGTTTTGAAATGGGATAAAGGAATGGGCTAAATTAGGGTATGGGTAGCTCGAAAAGCCAGTTTCTGTGTCGGTTTGTACGATTAGAAAGAGCTAGTAGGACAGAGTCGACAATTAGTCATAGTATTAATATCCTTATACACATTGTCGTTTAGTGCCAAATTAGGTAAAAGTATGTGCTATGGTAACCAAACTGCTGGTAAACATATGTATGAGTAATAATAATAGATAATAAATAATAAATATTTTCGGACATTTTAACACACAACGCCATCTAGTCGCAAACTAAGCTTGTACTATGGGTATACTAGACAACTGGTATTATTACATATATATACTTTTTTTTTTGTAAATACGTACATATTATACATAGAAAACACCCAAACTCCGAAACAAATATTTGCAGACCATACAAACATTTGGTCCTACTCAGGAATCGAACCCGAGACCTCATGGACAGCAGTCGCGTACGCTACCACTGCGCCACCAAGGCAGTCAAATATTTCTCAGTCAAATAGATCTCTTTATTGTATACCAGATTCATTTCAAGGTTAGCATGAAATTAGTGAAGTACAACTGGCGGCCTTGGTGGAGCCCCGATGCAATCTCTTACAGGCAACCATTGGATAGCGAGAAAAATATCATTAAGAGAAAGTGTAGGGTAGTGTCCGGTGTAATACTATTATAGGTAAAACGGTTTTTTTAAATATTAAAGATTGCCATATATTGTTATAGTAATACATGATGTAGATTATATGAAATAAATACGAGGAATAAGTTAAATAATTGCAAACTTAAGTGTAGTAGTATGACCCAATTGACCGAAAAGAAATGGCTGGTTAAAAGATATTGGTGGCTCCCAGATAGTGTTCCTTTACCAGTCTCTTGAATGCAGTTATTGCTTATATTTCTAAATACACACATATATATATATATATATACATATNATATATAGATACAGGCTCTGTTTTAGATCGTTAGAGGTAGTGGGTTCGAATCGAAGTCACTACCTCTACATTATCATTAGATCCTGAGTCCGTTATAATGATAACTAGATCGTGAACAACTGATAAATTTAAAAAGGTTTTCTTTAAAACAAGCTTTATAGCTTGTTACTAAAAAAATAACTTTAAGCCCTTTCATTTGATAACCATATTGGGCGAGTTCTTCAGAAATATCTAAGCCGCCATTTTGTTGCGGCGGCCATTTTATGTTAAAAATAATACCGTAATACATAATTGCATTGCCAGCAGAACTAAAGGTAACAAACGAAAACTAGAAAGTGGATCATATTAAACTTGTAACATTTGATTACAGACAAATATTGGGACAGGTGAATCTAAATAAATGCTTGTAATAAAAAAAGATTTTGTTAGAATAGGTTTCAAGTACTTGGTATTGATTAGCTTCATGTTAGGTCCCGGATGCAGCTATTTCGTAGGAAATGTCTAGCAACCCTTAATCTAGCCCTCACTACGCATGTTCGGACCCCCGGGAATCGAGGCTGTATGTTACTATAAATATCGGTCAAGAGGGGTGCCTTTCAAGAGTCCCAAAACCGGACGGGATTTTAGAATTTGCCTTTTTTTATGGAATAGGGGGCAAACGAGCAGGCGAATCGCCTAATCGCCGATGGTAAGCGATTATCGCTACCCATGGTTGGCTCCGATACCTTCACTCACTTTGTGAAACACAGCGCCCGCGCTGTTTCACACTAGTTTTATTCGAGGCTGCGGTATCACCCCGGTATTTGTTGCCTTTTGTAAATATGGGTGATTGTAAAATGTTAGAGGCATTATTTATTTATTTGATTCAACATCTTATTGCAAAAGACAAGAAAAGTAAATAGACTTTAAACTAATTCTATAATTAACTCAATGTGATGCTATGGTGCTAATTTCTATTGTTGCCTCTCTAACTATGATTATAATTTTTTTGCCAATCTTTTGATCATCGTTTGTCGTCGTTGTTACGAGAGATTTAAGAACAGCAGAATTAGCACCAATGTATAATGTAAAATCTGATCTTGGTCGCCGCGACACAAGCCTCGAGCTTAGTGCGGAAACCATCGATAACTTCAAACCTGTAACTTGTTTATGTAGAAATCGAATAAATAAATAAATAAACTAGCAACCCGCCCTGATTTCTCACAGGTTTTTTTTACTAAAAATATAATATAACCTATGTCACTCTGAGATGTGTGGCTCAATTTTTGCCGACGTCTTTAACAAGTATCGTTATATTTTAGACAGTTTACTCAAAAATTCAACAAATTCAATATACGAAAACCTTCCTCTAGATGAATGTTTGAGATCGTAATTGTATTTGATTTATTGACTTCTCGATTGGTGCTTGAGAACGCATATCAGATTTATTTTTAATTTAAACTAAAAGCAAAATTCAACCCGTTCCAAATGATTTTTAAAAAAATCATAGAGCTTACATTGGTTTCTGTACTATGCTGCATGATGTTGATATTCATGAAGCAAACGATAATTGTTATTTAAAAACGACGTGTCTAGTGAGTCTTATCTTTAAGTCTTTACCGCTACACATGGACTCCTGCAACACCAGAGGGGCCACAAATGCATTGCCAGGTCTATCCCCCCCATGGTTGGGTGTGTGCCTCCGGGATCCTCATTCACTTTGTGCTTCGCTTATCTTTCAAACTACTCAACGGATTTTAATGCAGTTTTCAGCTATAGATACAGTGATTCAAAAGGAAGCTTTATATGTGTAATACATGCATATTATTGTACAGGAAATCAGAGAATTTCAAAGACTTCCCTGCGAAGCCAGCTCGGGTCGCTGATCATAAATAAATATTAAATGTTTGTATAATCTGCAAATGTTGTTTCGGAGTTTGGGTGTTTGATATGTATACTATGTATGTATTTACAAAAGAAAGTATATATACGTATGTTATTATATCAGTTGTCACCCATAACACAAGCTCCGCTTAGTTTGGGACTAGATGGCGTTGTGTTTTAGATGTCCGAAATATTTATTTATTTATTTGTGAATTTCAGTTTGGTTTTTATTCTATCACCTTCAAGTACGCTGATAAAAACAGTAAACTGTCTCATCTAACAAATTAACTTAATAGATATTATATAAAATAATCGATAATGTCCACTAGTCATGTTAGTTATAAGACAGCGAATCTTTGTTTTCGCGCCTTTTGTGTTTAAACTTATTTTAATTTTTATAGGAAACTGTCTCTGGTTCGATTGATGAGAAATGAACACAACGGCCACGAGAAATTAACAATAGTTTTGGATATTGGTTAAAATCTGCGGCATTCGCAGATTTTAACCAATATTCGCAGATTTTAATCAATCGGCAGACGCAAACCAATTTAACTTATACTTTAAAAAAATATATAAATAATAGAAGTTTTTAAAGTCATAATAAATATAATTCGGTATATTTTGGCGAGTTTTAGGACAAAATTCGACAACAACATCCCTATTCCTGATTTTAATAGTCGCCTATACCTTGCTTGCATTTTAATCAATCATCCGATGCATGCGCGTTGCGTTTGGCCTTCATTTAACAAGATCAGGTCCTGACAGTTTAGGTTACAGCCGAACTCCGCGCCATATGGCCGCGCGTTAAATCAGAGTTTTCGCGAGTGCAACTTGTGTTTTTAAATCGACTAATCGATCGAAAATCGACTATCTAATTATCATTACTATATTTATCTTGCTTACTGCATTAATAGCTTATATTTTTTTTTAGCTGTTGTAGCTTTTGTTCGCGTATATGAAACCATTTTGTTTGCAGATTGTCACAGATAAAAAAAATACGGTTCTTAAAACGAGAGCGATTAAAAATAAAGTTCAATTTAAATATATAAAGAAAAAACGCGTATTATATGCGAATTAATATGGAACTCGGAAGTTTCAAGCTTTTTTTGGCCATACAGTTGCTTTGCTTAATATTTTTTTTTGTTTCTGACATTTAACACGTGGCTAACATCTTGGTCTGTTGTATCTTTTCGTAAACCCGTCGCTTAGCAACCGTTGCTAAACTTGAGACAGCAGTTACTAAAATGGCGCCAGAATGTAGCTTGTTGCAATTTTGATCACAAATAGTCGATTCGAGAGGGTTTTTGGGGATAGTATTTTGCTTAATATCTATTTTGTGTTCTAAAATTATTTACGCAGTTGTGTAAGAATTTTTTTATTCATTGTATTAGTTAAACATATTTTATTTTTGTTATATTTGACGAATGAGATAATTCGAGGCGATTCTTTATTTTATCATATATTATACATATACTGACTGTCTTCTAAATTTTTTATTTAAAAGTACATGCACAAAGGCTTTTTTCAGCGCATGCGCAGTTGAAGTAAATGCTTAAGTCTTTTTAAGTCCATTTGTTTAAATAGACCAGACCCCAGTTCATTGGTGCTTCTTAGAAATATACGCGGGAGAATAGTACCGACTTTTCTGTTGGTCCCGCACTTGGCCAGCGTGGGGATGTATGGCCTTAACCCTCTCCTGAGAGGAGACCCGAGCCCAGCAGTGGGACATTATGGGTTGTTGATTTCAGTTGGTATTCTTTTAATTTTGCTTTTAAAGTTGTATTTCTAAAAAAGTTCAATAGCGGTACTTCCATTAAAGAAATGAAACCTTTATGAACAATGTGGTGGATTCTAGTGTAATTCTTAGCCAGTTTTAATCCAGTTTGGGACTGTTTTCACAAAACGCCACTTATTCTCTTAATCGCACAAAAATCAAAATGGCCGTCCTCGTTTTAAATCAAAAGTTTTGTCAACGGAAAGCAAGTCAACTAATGCGTGTTGTGTTGAAATTATTTTTGGTTTTGTTTATTTCATTGTATTTGTATTTGCTGTTCGAGATACCGAGTAAGTATAAATTATTAATATAAAAAAAATATTAAGATAATTGTTATGTATGATAATTGATAAACGAGTTATACGAACTGTTTACTTATAAAAATTGGTAAATGGTAGAAAAGATGTTATTAACCAAGTTGAAAAAAGGAGGAGGTTCTCATTTCGACGATTATATGTCGGTTATCGCGGTAAAGAATAGCTCATGTTCTTCCTCGAGAACTAAACCATCTTTTTGCCTCATTGAAATCGATGCAGCGGATTAGTCGTGGATGCGTGACAGGCAGACACACAGAGTTACTTTAGAATGTATAATATTAATATGGATTTAATCTTGGATGTTTATTTTATGTTCACAGTCTACAATTATTTAAAAATAAAACCAGACTGCGTCAATATCTGTCATCTTTATTAAATTTACTTAATTTTTAAGCTAAACATTATGTTATATATACCTATAACTATTAGTAAACACCGTAAAAAATTCTTTATTTCTAAATAAAGAATTTTTAACGGTGTGATATCTATATCACACTCTCTCTATGTAATTTGAAAACATTTTTTTCTTGAGATTACTTCTTGGCGCCAAAAATGCTTAATTTTGTTTTTTTCTTTAAATTTTGATGTACCCAGTGTCACTCTCACGACTAAGACGAATCTATTGACACCACTCATATTAAATACGACAAGCCGTTAAGACTCTAGGGCATGCCAAAGAAATATACACATATACATACAATCGAAAAACATAACCTTTCTTTCGCAGTCGGGTAAAATGGCGACTTTTGATCGTTTGTAAAATGGCGGACTTGAGTGGCTTTGAGTGTGCGCGCCCGGCGCACATGCGCTGTCAGAACCCAATCTTTTTTTTCAAACTTCTTTGTGGATCTGATATTGTAAAAATTTGGTTCGGTTCCCTATTTTATTCACAACATATCATAAAACAAAGTTCTCCGCCCTGTCTGTCTGTTTGTCGCGATAAACTCGATATCTACTGCGCGGATTTCATGCGGTTTTTACTACAGACAGAGTGATTCTTTAGGAAGGTTTTCGTATATAAATTATACGTTTTTTTGAATATATTCGCTAAAATGTAACGATATTTGTTGAAGATGTCAGAAAAAAAATTAGTATTACATATAATTACATGCATATGTGTACCTTTTTTTATAAGTACGCTGCGATCTTCTTCTTTAGATAAAATGGCTACCAGCTAATCAGCTATTTCTCCCAATATCAAGTGTTTAAAGTTTTCAATCTTAAGTCTTCAAGTCTTAGTCGTGATGAAAATAATGGTAAAAACTATAAAAATATGGGTGAGATGAAATGGGGTCCGTCTTTCGATAAAAGAAAAAACAATATCTTAAGAACGCTTCAAAGTTCATTGTATTAACTGGTGGTTGACCATGACAACTAAAAGAACCTTAGTCCTTAATCACTATCTCACTCAAAATGGCAAGGCTTGTGGTATGGGAACCAGACTGGGGATGGGGATTAATAACAGCAGTTCCCGGATCCCTCCCCTCAGGCGCAGAGTGGCATACCGTGTGGGCTTAGTCGATTCAATTCCGACACACACCGCGAACCCCGGTGTGGTGACGCGTTTTTCACACGTAAAAAAAAAGGTTTTAAACGGACTGCTGAATAAACACATACATACTAAAGACACGCTCTCGGCTTCGGCTCTGCCCGCGTAAACGTAGGTTAACGGGGATCCTTTTAACTTAATTTTTATTTATGAATCTATTTAAAATGTAACAAACACTGTTAAGTTGAGCAAAGGACAACTTATTAGTGAAAACTGTATTCAAGCCGTTGATGAGATTAGCGTGCACAAACGCTAATAATAAATATTTAAAAAAATAACTGTTTTGGGATTCATTACTTTCGTAAAGACTCCCTATAACAGACATAAAATATATGATCCTATTTATCATACTATTATTTGCCCTAGGTAGGTATCTAGATTTTTAAGTTCCCCGTTATCCCTGGCGTAGGAGAGAGACGGAAAACCGAGGGGTTTTAGTCAGTAAAAGACTGACAGACCCCTGCGCTCTCTCCCCAGAGCGGAGGACATCCATGAGGATTTCCCCCCGTTAAAAAAAAAAAAAGGTAGGTATCTAGATCTAGCTAGCCCGTTTGTATCTATAAGTACTTCACTTACCCATCAAAAAGTTCATAAAAAAAACTTCGAATGCCTCGGTGGCGCAGCGGTAGCGTATACGACTGCTGTTCTTGAGGTCTCGGGTTCGATTCCAAGGTCGGTTCAAGTGTTTGTATGATCTACAAATGTTTGTTTCGGAGAATGGGTGTTTTCTATGTTAATATGTATGTATTTACAAAAAAAAAGTTTAAATGTATTTATATCAGTTGTTTAGTACCCATAGTACAAGCTCTGCTTAGTTTGGGACTAGATGGCGTTGTGTGTTAGACGTCTTAAATATTTATTATTATTATTAATATTAGTTCGAATAGTACACGTCAACATATTTTTTTCTTAACTTGCTATAAGCACTACCGTGCCCCCATTTAATACAATTAAAATTAACTGTCAAAGTCTCATATACGGCAAGGCGTCAACATATTCACCTGCGTATGCGCATTGTACTCGCTTCCATGCATTTATACCACTATATGCAAATCTGTACTCCTCAAAAAGACATCAGCTGTTATAGCAATGCGTTTTTGGCTGACAATCATGCATGCAAATGCTGGAAAGTAAGTTTACGACGATACTTCACTGTTTGATCTATTGTATGGAATTTAAATTGCAGTAATTTAATATTTATTACTTGACTGCCTCGGTGGCGCAGTGGTAGTGTAAGCGACTGCTGTGCTTGGGGTCTCGGGTTCGATTCCCGGGTCGGACCAAATGTTTGTATGATCTGCAAATATTCGTTTCGGAGTTTGGGTGTTTTTTATGTATAATGTGTATGTATTTACAAAAAAAAAGTATTTATGTATTTATATCAGTTGTCTAGTACCCATAATACAAGCTCTGCTTAGTTAGGGACTAGATGGCGCTGTGTGTTAATTGTCCGAAGTATTTATTTATTTACCGTAGTTTGCTAAGGTTGTTGGATTATTAACCCAAAATTATGGAGCTGAAATAATTGTTTGTTTAAACGCGTTTATCTCGGTAACTAGTGTTTCTAATTGCAACATTTTTATATTGTTTTGTAGTCTAATCATCTAATTTAGTCGTTCTTAAATAAATATTGTCTTTTTTTTTATATATTTAAGCTGCCAAAATGACTCTGCCCTGCCTGATGGAAAGCATGAGCAGAATCCAAGAGTGGTGATCACCATCCTCAATGCGAAAAAAAACAATGCAGCATGGTGACCCACACTATGGCGGCCTGGGGGGAAGGGGGATGGTGAGGGGGATAGGGGGCGTTGGATTGGGGTATGGGCCTCCGGTATCCTCACTCACTCTATGAAACACAGCGTAAGCGCTGTTTCACACCGGTTTTCTGTGAGGCCGTGGTATCACTCCGGTCGAGCCGGCCCATTCATGCCGAAGCGTGGCTCTCCCACGGTATACATTATTGTACATATATCACGCTAAAAATAGATTTAACATTTATTTCTTATATGAGACACAAAGAAATTATACGTCAGTATATCCTTGCATGCCTGCATAATATATTGTTAAATAATTTAATTGTATCTGAGTCTTTGAACGTTATATTATGTATTTTATCAATTCAAATTCTCCTTGAAATCTATTGTTATTATTAAAATGTTAAAAGTGAAATCAAATGAGAAAAATGAGCTCATATATTATGCAACGTTTTTGTAATTTGTACTATGCGAAAAATAAAAGGCTTTTTATGTATTTATTAATATTATAAAGAAAAGTTAATAGTTTTTTTCTTGTATTCAATACTTATAAACACTAAAGGCATTATAAAGTATTATTTATTTATTTATTTTTTGTGTATTGTCTGCTCCATAGCAATCTGTTGAAAAAAAAACAATAAACCACTCTTTTGGCTGGAACTATATGTCCTGATATTTTTTTTTTACTTTCATCGAGAGCCAATCAGTTGCTGAACTTTCCAGCAAGACCTCTTCTCGACTCAGTCTACAAATCTTTGGGTGAGACTGGGAATGTCTTGTCTCTTCAGTCGATTGTGCTGTATACCCTTTCCACTTAAGGCCTGAGCGAGTTCGTTTGGATCAGTTGCTGTTGTGTTGTGTGAGTTGATAAAGTATTACGTAACGTAATAGCTTCAACACAAGACAGGCGAGAACTAAGCCGTCTGAACTGCCAACCTGTCTAACTTGTCCTCCGTTTGCAAAATATCGTAACTTGCTCATAATTTCACAACTCCTTAACAAATTTATTAAGCGACCTTGCCTATCGCTCATTCGTTGCTATGGATGAAGTCATCTATTTTTTTTTTTTGAAACCCCGTCGAGTCTTCACCCCACCGGGGTTTGCGGCGGGGCGGTGTGTCGGAATCGAACCGACTTAAACCACACGGTGTGCTACTCTGCGCCTGAGACGGGAGGGATCCGGGAACCCATTTATTACGTCTCCCAGCGCCTGCCCTCACTGAAGCGGGCACCGTCTGCTGTTAAAAAAAAGTCATCTATAGCCCAACCTCTGACTTTTATGCTAGTTTTTGGCGCGTCTCTCTATGACTTAAGGGTTCAGAACTCATCATGAAAGTGCAATGGCCTTACCAAAAAAGTCGCTTCTAGAAGCATCTCCTCTTCAGTTAGCCTTTACATATTATAAAATGAATTCGCTATCGCTGTGTGTTAGGTTTGACCTTTTAAACTACTTAACAGATTTTAATACAATTTTAAGTAATAAATAGAGAATTGAAGAGGAAAGTTTATATGTGTTATACATGCTTATTATAATAGACTAGCTGAGCCCCGCGGTACAACAACCACATTAATGCCGCATGGCAAAGGTAGTCTAAAAAAGAGAAAGTCCCGTCTAAATCGATCCAGCCGTTTCAGAGATTAGCCAGAACAAACAAACAGTTAGACAGACAATAATTTTAACAAAATCATGTTATTTTGGTACGTATCTGTACCATGTATACAAACATATGCATTTAGTAAAAAGCGGTTATTTCAATATTACAAACAGACACTCCAATTTGATTTATTTGTATAGATGTATAGATGAAATTCGAGAATTATAAGGACTTCGTGCGGAGCCGAGTCGGTTCGCTAGTTAAATATTAAAAACAAACTAACATTACAGTTACAAAAAAACCATACACAAGTATTTACACACGAAATAAAATCAATTTGCTGTACATCAACAAGTCAATTTGCTCAATACACAATGTGGGTTAAGTACCACCCACTTAGGTTAAACCCGGTCACGCAATACCAAAAGTCGTCCCGTTACTGATCTCACCTTTTGTGGTAATGTTAACCCACGTCGCTCTTGGTAGCTTTGCTTATTGTGTAAATAATTAGCTCTGCTTAATTCAACTTGATATTTCAACAAAAGATAAGTTACTCTTTAATATATTAGCTACTAGCTGAGCCCCGCGGTACAACAAACGCGGGTAACGCCGCGGGTCAAAGCTAGTTTAAAAAAAGTAGCCTAAGTTACTTCCCAGATCATTAGCTATCTGCCAGTGAAACTCCCGTCGAAATCGGTCCAGCCGTTACAGAAATTAGCCAGAACAAACAGACACAGACCGACAGAGAGACATACAAACTTTTTAAAAAACGTTATTTTGGTATATCTACCGTGTATACATATGCATTTAATAAAAAGCGGTTATTTTAATATTACAAAAAGACACTCCAATTTCATTTATTTGTATGTATTTGTCAGCAAAGTTGCGTAGAAATCGGTCCACCCGTTGAGAAGATTAGACGCAAGAAATGACTATGAAAATCTCATACATGGCCGACTGATTCCTAACTAGGTAGTGCTTGTACTATGGTTACGAGACTTTTTATAAACATATCTACTTACAATATAATAAATAATACATACACGTGTATTAATAGATCACAGAAAACCGGTGTGAAACAGCGCCTACGCTGTGTTTCATCGAGTGAGTGAGGATACCGGAGGCCCATACCCCAATCCAACGCCCCCTATCCCCCTCACCATCCCCTTTCCCCCCCGGCCGCCATAGTGTGGGTCACCATGCTGCATTGTTCTTTTTCGCATTGAGGATGGTGACCACCACTCTTGGATTCTGCTCATGCTTTCCATCAGGCAGGGCAGAGTCATTTTGGAAGCTTAAATATAAAAAAAAAAAGATAAACTAGCTTAGTCCCGCGATTTTATCCGCGTTTGTTGTTGTAACCGCTGGCAACGCCGCAGGGCGAAGTTAGCATAAAAAGAGTAGCGTAAGTACTCCTTATATCATCAGCTATCTGCCAGTGAGAGTCCCATCGAAATCGGTCCAGCCGTTCCAGAGATAACTCGACAGACAGACAAAAATTGAAAACAGTATATATATTTTGGTATATGTATCGTGTATATGCACGCAACTCGTTGGTCTAATGGTTGTAAGTATGCGACTGCCAATCATGAGGTCTCGGGTGCACATTCCGGGTCGGGCCAAAATGTTATTGAGTTTTTCTGATTATATAAATACTTAATAAAAGCTCGGAGTTTGGAAGTTGGGGTCTGAACCCCGTGCCTCGGAGAGTACGTAAAGCTTTGGTCCTGCGCCTCATCTCTCCCTGATCGTGTCGGTTAACCGTCCCATCGGATTATGAGAGTGAGGGAACAGAGTTCACCTGTATTTGCGTACACGCTTGTGCACTATATCTCCTGGCTGGTTTCCGTTGAGAGTGGCCGCCGTGACCGTAATCGGCTAGGAGAACATTATATATACCTAAAAACTGTTATTTTAATATTACAATTGTATAGATTACACACACGCGGAATAAATCTTACTCTCCTAACAGTATTTGTGCTAGGTAATACTCGAACCCACGTCTCGAATGCTTAGTCACTTGGTCTTGGTTTTAACCTCCACCAGTTTGTAACCACCGACATGAATATCAATTATATTAAATTTACCTTGATGTATTTGTTGTAACTATCATATTATTTACTTTGTAATTATCCTCATAAACTCGGCTTCGATTTATATATATAATAAATTAAATTTAATATTTACCGCGTTGATAGCTGGATTGGTAATAATTGAGGTTATTTCGGGTTCTAACGTAGCTAGTTGTAAAGATATGACGTCATAAATACATATGAAAGAAATAAGTGTCCTGAAATGAAAACATCCATGCAAATAAAAAAAGGATTGTGTGGTTTTGTGAAACCACGGTAAATGTGAAACTTTTTTACACATGCAAATAAAAAAATCTAATAAAGCAAATAAATAACAACATTTACATTAAACACTGACAAAAACAAACAAATTAGCGTGGAGCACTGGCACACCGTCCGACTGGCCACTGGACACTGGCCGACCGTCACACGTCACGCGACATGCGATACACAGACCAAAAAATTTGAGACGATGTAATAATTTCCGATTAACAGCTTTTCTCTAAATGCATATGAAAGGAACGGCTAGACCGATTTTGACGGATCTTTCACTTGTCGATAGTTGATTATATAAGAAATAACTTAAGCTACGTTTATTAGATCAGCTTCGCATTTGACTGTCCCACGTATTATGAATACATGGCCATTACGAAGCATGGCAATACAAAACTATTACAAAATGTGTACCTCTCCAACCTACACTACTTAAAACTGTAGCCCATCAATCAGGGCAATGTTACAATCTGATACGGTGCCCTTTCGGTTACGCGTAGGACAAGCGTGGGTTATGTTACGTAACCGTTACGTTACGTAAACGCAAAGGCCCGCATCTCGTAACGCAAATGGAACGGTTGGCGTATGGTCCGGATGGCGTAAGAAAGCGGTTCCCGAATCTCTCCCGTGTCAAGCGCAGAGTGGCACATCGTGGTGGTTTAGTGGGTAGTCTGGCGAGTCAGTCAGGAGTCCCACAGGAAGCGAACCCCCTGTCTCCGCGGGGGGGGAGCGAAGTGCGTAAAGGTATTCCACCACGTAAAAAAAAAAAGTGGTTTCAATGGTCGCCACACCGCTTCCTACTGCGTCAAGTGTTGTGGGTTCAAATCCTACATGGGACAACACTTTGTGTGATCCATAAATTTTTGTTCTAAGTCTGGGTGTACTTTGTGTCCGTTTTGTGTATGTTTGTAAAGATCTCCGAGACACAGGAATGTATATTCCTATTGCGGGAGTTGTCTTTTATAACAAAAAATATTCAATTTACGACCAGACACCGCTAAACGTAGTCGAGGGACTCTTCTTGTTACGTAAATGGTATTTTTTTATACGCAGTGAGGTCAAGATGAACATCACATCAACTAGTCTGTCTGCTAACTATAATCTAACTACCCCTCCCCTCTATACTGGAGCCCAATGATAAAAAGTGTTAAACAGCGCATGCGCTGTGCCGGATGTCCATACACCAAATGGAAGGGAAAGGGAAGAAGGAGGGTAATGTTTTTTGAGCGTTTTGTATGCATGTGGGTATGTATGTCCATATATTTGGCTCGGCCTACAGCGTAAACCGCGGGACCGTTTTTGACATATGAGGTGTCGTTGAATTCATCAGGATCGTGGTACTGACAAAGACTATATAAATTTTGAAAATGGCGTCCTTAAATGGGGAGATAATTGTTTTTTTTTTCAAATGAGCAACATAAGTATCAAATAAAAGACCATTATGTATTATACGTCAAATTCACATTCATACGTACGTCAGGTTTATATTACATTTTTAACACAAATTATCATTTAGTAATTTCAAACCCAAAAACTACTTAGATCGGCCACATGACCAAAATTGTTTAAAAGAATTGCAACGGCTACGAGATTTGAACCCTACCTTGAACCCAATATTCAAAGAACTTATCGGCTAATTAAACTAAAAGAGAATAGAAAATATTATTATAAAATAAAAAACTCGACTGCTTAAAAGTAATGAACTGATAAGAGAAAAGCAAGTGTTATTATAACTTAATGGTACATATGTTTGTATATTTAATTTAGTCAAACTAAATACATAGTGGTGCTGGCAAGCAAACATATTAATTACCCTTCCTTTTGTAGTCGGCTAAAAAATAAGTTTGTAGTAGCATATAAGTAAAATATAATGTATAACTTCAATCTCCATTATTTTTATTTTATGTATATTTTGTCTTTTTTGAGAATTTTTCGTAATTTTTCTATTTTTTCTTGTGCAGCGAACAATCAATAAGCAGCGCCAGAGCATCTGTGATGGTGTACGATGATGGGCTCAAGCGCTGGGTGCCCTCAGGTTCCAGCTCTGGGCTCTCTAAGGTCCACATATATCATCACACGCAGCATAATACATTCCGAGTGGTGGGGAGGAAACTCAATGATCATGAGGTAAGAAAGCAACTTTTCTTTTATATAAACTTACTTAGTTACCCGCTGTACAACAATAACAACCGCGAGTAAAGCCGCGGCTAAACGTAAAAGTTGAAAGAAGCTAAGTTACTACTAATATCATTAACTACCTGCCAGTGAAAGTTCTGTCAAAATGGGTTCAGCCGTACCAGAGATAAGCAAGAACAATTAGAAAGACAGCCAGACAGTTGTGGGTTCAAATTCCACCTGGGACTACACTTAGTGTGATTCATAAATTGTTGTTCTTTATGTCCGTTTAAAGTCTGTATGTAAAGTCCCCCGCGACACAGGATTTATATAACTGATACGGGAAGTGTCTTTAAAAAACAACAAGTGATTAATTTTTGATCATCGACATTTCATTAATTATGTGTTTACACCTAAAATGTATCTTTTAGGTTCTATAATGACAACATATATGCTCTCTCTGTTATGATTATAACAAATGAGATTCCCATTTAAATTTATTTTTCTTACCCAACTCAAGCTAAATTGAAATGCTAGTTTGAAGTGGGATCATGCCTGTAGTTTCAACCTGTAACCAGCTTATAACAATTTCGACGTTTTAATTAATACAACAGGCCATTAGAACTCTAAAAAATATGACCCTTAAATATCGTCCAACATCATCACCAACAACTTCGAACTATCCACTACTGGACATAAGCGACATGTATTACTTTGTCTCTTCTGAAGACGACTATACTATAGATGGCTAGCGATAGGTAGAAGAAAATTTCGTATTATATATCTTACATAATATTGTACATTACATATTTACTGGAAAAGAAATCAATCATATTGAGTCGACAGGTCTATATTTAAAAAGATTATGCCTTGAGAAGATTTCCTGTTTTATATAGACCATTGTAATACGTTTAACTTAAACAAACGTTTCGATTCAAAACAAGATAACTTTTTGAAGATAAAATATGACAGTTTTGTCACGTTTATCGGATAAGCAATTTTCATCGACAGAGATAATTTCATCTAGGCCTTCTATACGTCTTCAAATAGGTTACAATAATACATACAATCTATGGAATCTCAGTGGGAGTTCCACAAGGTTCAACATTTGGGCCTATTATATATAGGCACGCTGGTTGCCAATGATATCGGGATCATGTGTGCCATGAAAGGCAACCGTGGACCGGTATTTGTAAAATGACATAGTACATGGAGCTATGGTATGAAACCAGGTTCAGATTACATCAACTACCTTAAATAGTTCATTGCTGAATAAAGGCCTCAAGAAAGTAGGTTTAAGCCTACTATACTACGTTGACTAGACGAGGTGATAAAATATTTCGGTTTTTTAAGTATAAGGTAGTAGTATCACCATTCTTAATTATACCCTGTCGGTTGTCGTCAGGACCTGTAAAAGGGAGCAAGCTACGTAGTATATTGCGAAGAGAAGGAGACCAGGTTATACACCTACATTGCCTGTTTATTGATGCCTACAGGGACATTAAGAGACCCAATGATACTGAAGCATCTCAATAGACCACCATAGTGGGGTCACAATACTGCATAATTGTATTTTCTGAATTTACAATGAGTATCGTACCCACCACTCTTGGATTCTGCTCATGCTTCAGTTCAGACCATATTTCTTATATTTGAATCTATGTTTATTGTTTTTTCTCCTCGTAGGTGGTGATAAACTGTGGTATAGTTCGCGGCCTGAAGTACAATCAAGCTACAGCGACCTTCCATCAATGGCGAGATGCTCGACATGTATATGGCCTCAACTTCTCCTGTCGCGAAGATGCAGACAGCTTCGCAAGAGCTATGATGCACACACTTGAGGTAAAATCCTGAATATATGAAGATAATCAATTTACATGTGCTAAATTCTCGGGGTTGATTTTCGTGTCGAACCAAATCGTAAGATTTACAAATATTTGTTTAGGAGTTTGTTTGTTTTCTACTTTGAATATATAGATTTAGAGTAGATACCGTTAGATTATCAATTGAAGTTCAATTAGTGGATCAACTGAATCACTTTAAGTTTTATGTCAAGCTATTGTAGAAACAAAATCCTTAGTTTGCTTTATACATTCAACGTGAACGTGTTTTTCAATGCGGGTCATTAGCTCTGTAATTATTAAACCATCCCCAACGAACCATTTCAGATTCTTAGAACTGAAATACATTGTTGCATTGTCTTCAATCGCAATGAGTATAATGACCATCGCTCTTGGATTCTGCTCATGTTTTACATCAGCACTTTGGTTGGTTTAAAATGAAGGGAAAATATAGTAGTAGTACTGTACCTATTTTAATATTTCTATGTGTTACTTCGGATGTATTGAATCTGTTCTCACATAGTATTATACCATACATTACAACCATATCTTCTGTGTTGCAGATCCTTGCGAACAAACCCAGCGGTAACTCTGCGCCGCCGCCCCCTCAGCCGCCAAACCCTCCGGTACCCTACAATGGACACAATAACGTGCATAATTACGACGAGGATATGGGATACAGGTTAGTGACATCTGACGTAATTGTTTCGATCATTAGATTTTTCTTCGTGCGTGTGATGAAGGATTAAGAATAGGGTGTATCACCACACATATTGAACCCATGGGTATCTTAAGACCCGACTAAGGAGCAAGCTATGTCGAACAACGTCAATCCAAAGAGTACCGTCCCATTGGATTATGAGATAGAGGGAACAGAGAGTGCACCTGTGTTTCTATCTCCATTGATCATCATCATCAACCTGTGAATCAAAGTATCTGTATCCCAAATTTCATTCAAAACGTGAAAGCGTGTCAGACAGACAGTCAAAGTTACTTTCAAACTTATAATATTAGTATAGATTGAATGTAAATTAAGATATTGAAACACAGGTCGTGAAGGTCAAATAGGACAGTACTCAAATGAATATGTTTTACATTGTCTTAAGGGTACTTCATCTTGAATCGTGCTATTAAAACTTTTAAGTTCTTCTGGCAGAACGATGACACGAGAAGACGCGGCGATATTCCAGCAGCCTCAGTACCACGCCCCCCACAATCAGCAGCATCAACACCCAGTCCAGCAACCACAGTACCATCAGCAGCCGCAGCCCAGCCAGTACCATGCACCACATAACCACCATCAGGTAAATATCGCAAATATTTTAAAAACGTTCTGGTATTGCTTAAAACAACACGGTGGGGACTATCTATACGCAGACGTTCCCCTTTGGTAAAGTATAAGCACAAATGAGCCTATGCATTACACTTTTATGACTCAGAATGAATTTATGTTTGTGTGAGAAACTGTGAATGTTTAGTCAAACATTCGCAGTTTGCGAATGTTTGACTAAACTGTGCCACCGAGGCAGTCGCCTCGTTGGCACAGTGGTAGCGTAAGCGACTGCTGTGTTTGAGGTCTCGGGTTCGATTTCCGAGTTGGATCAAATGTTTGTATGATCTGCAAATATTTGTTTCGGAGTTTGGGTGTTTTCTATATATAATGTGTATATATATTTACAATAAAATATGTATCTATATAACTTTTTATAGCCTAACTTCGCTACGTATCTTTAGAAAAACAACTGCGGGTAACACCACGGGGCTTAGCTAGTAGCTAAATATTTTTTGACGTGGTACTATTCAATCATTATAATTCCAGCCCCAACAGCCGACACCCCCCGCCCCACCCCCACACGGTGTGCACCACACTCTGCCTCACCAGCCCAGTCAACCCGTAGTCCATCAGACACCTGGACACCATCGTACTAATAGGTAAGCAAGTCCTCATCAACAGCCTTTAACAGTCAATTGTTGGACATAGGCCTCTCCTCAGAAAGGAGGTTTTGTAATACTATTCCTACTATGTTAGTATAGTCCATTCGCTTAAATACGGTCTTGATCACCATACTGTGTACATCCACAAGCTAGTATGATTTGTCAGTGTACGTCGTTGTATGAATTAATACATTCGTATTTCATAACAATAACCGCAATTGCGTGCGGGTGTACCGACAGTACTGACACTATTTAAACGAATGTACTATGTATATTTTGTATCAGGTTTTCGTCTTTTACGGTCTATTGTGGGTGTATTTCATATAAGCTAATGTTCGGCAAGCGCGTTCGACGTTCTGATTGGTGAAAATCTCAGTAATGACCAATCATAACGGAAAACGCGGTTATTGTAAGGATCGAGTTGATGTGAAATTAACTCACACAAGGCCCTCTGACTTGTTTTTTTACTACATAATAGGGGTAATTGAACATTGTGAGTGATAAGATGGCGTAGTAATTAAAATTCATATAAATGTTCTTTAAATATATTATTTCACTTATATATGAATTATAACAGTTTCAACAAATTATCGGCCCATATTTGGACTTTAATTTTTTTTAACGTAGCTATTGTAGAAGTTCGATCTAAATGTATTGTGTATGTACACACAACTACTGTAATTGTCTGTATCATATTTGTTTCACGTTTGTTTGTTTGTATATTCTTAACTCGGGAGTTGTTTTTTAAGAACCAAAGCAAAAGAAACTGAAAAGAATGCACCCAATATTAACACTTGTCTCTTATGAGGCGTTCAAAGCCCAGTTGCATTCGTTGATTAGAAACAATTATCGAGGGTAAGAACGACGGCGTGGATGGGTGACCGCTGGTGGCATGATACCATGAGAATCTTGTGATTCGGAGGTCACGTTAAGCAGTCGATCCCGGTTGTTATCATAGGATAACAGTTGTGAAGCATAGTTGGAGGCCTTTGGGCGGCTTAAAAACATCCAACGGCAAGATTACGTACCCACAACGCTGTGTTGCCAGTCCCCAACCCGCACTCGGCCAGCTTGGAGACGTGTATACTTATCCCTCCCTCTCTTGCAGTGGGACATTATGGGTTTAAATATATGGGATTTGATATAATACTGACATATAAGTATGCTGTAAACTGTTTTATTATATGCACCTACCTTTTAAAATTTCTACACCACCCTGAGGTTGGTACGTAGGGAATGTCCTAGGCATTACGTCCGCCGATGTACAAAAATGCATAAAGTTTATAATAAATAAATATATCGTTCTGTCTGTGTGTTGGGTAGTGCACCGATGCCTCCCAACATGTCTCTATCTGCAGCGGGAGTACCAGCGCCTCCTCCTGTACCTCCTCACCAGAATCTGCCGCCACCCACCAATGTAAGTACTCAAAATTACCCACAAATCAATATAATATATAATATCTATACTCGTAATCCAGACATTGACTGCCTCGGTGGCGCAATGGAAGCGTATACGACTGCTGTGTTTGAAATCTCGGGTTCGATTCCTGGGTCGGACCAAATGTTTGTATGATCTGCAAATATTTTTTATAGAGTTTAAGTATTTTCTATGTATAATATGGATGTACAAAAACCGAAATAATATATATATATATATATTTATATCAGTTGTCTATTACCCATAATACAAGCTCAGCTTAGTTTGGGACTAGATGACGTTGTGTGTTAGATGTCTGAACTATTTATTTATTAACATCTTTAGATGGTCGGTCTCGGGTTCGAATCCTGGGTCGAGCCTAAGAGTTTTATTGAGTGTTTCTGATAATAGGAATGGAAGTTGGGGTTTGAACCTCCATGTCTCGAAGAGCAACGTGAAGTCGTCGGTCCTGCACCTGATCTCTCTCCAGTCGTTTCGGATAGCCGTTCCATAGGGTTGTTAGAGTGAGAGAACAGAGAGTGCACCTGTGTTAATGCACACACTTGTGTACTATAATATCTCCTGCGTTGCTGACTGGTTTCCATTGAGGCTGGCCACCGTGGCCGTGATCAGCTAGGAAAACATTATCGGTATGGAAAACCCGAGAATTTTGGGCCGGGTCACTAGTATATACGAATTTGAAGTGGATCGAACTTATCACATGATTTTTTTATTTTCAGGGTCCACTAGCGCCACCTACACCTCAAGCGGCACCACAACCACCTCCAATGGTAAGTTACTTTACGACCTTGTAAGATATTAATCCATACTAGTATTATATTTTCTTTTTATGGAATAGAGGACAAACGAGCCGACATTTCGCCTGATTGTAAGTGATTACCGCCGCCCATGGACCCCCGCCCATAGACACCAGAGTTGTCACAATGGCGTTGCCGGCCTTTGGAGGTTGGAGAGAGGGATTAATTAGTATATGGGCCTATTGTATCCTCACTCACTCGGTAAAACTGAGGTCTCTCTGAGGTCGTGGTATCACTCCAGCCGAGCTGGTCTATTCGTGCCGAAGCGTGGCTTTCCCACGGTAGGAGGTAATTCGAAAGTAACTTTTGTCTGTATGTTCGACATTAATACACCGGGCGGAACCATACCTACCATACAAATTTGTTTTCTGAAACTCTAAATAAGGTTTTTATATTGGACAGTTTAAGAGATAAAATACACACAGAAGCTAATAAATTAATAAGCTAAATAATTAATACACAGTAATCGTCTAGTGTTGGTATCGAATCCTCGACCTCTGGGTTACCAGGCAGGGTGCTAACCACCCGACCTCTATGCCTATTAATTCTCAAATCGATTTGTCATTGAGACTCGTTTTTTTTATTTTATTTTACTATAGTTACAAAAATATTACGCAGTTTATTTAAATTAACTAAAATTATATAAAACTAAATTATTATTATTTTTTAAAGAATTTAAATGCAGTTTTCAGCAATAGATAGAGTGATTCAAAAGGAAGGTTTATATTTATAATACGTGCATATTTTAACAGAGGAAACCCGGTAGATTTATAGACTTCGTGCGAAACCGGGACCGGCCGCTACTTGAACGATAACATTACTTATTTTACTTACACTTTTTCTAATAAAATACTACTGTCAGACATTAGACTACAAACTCTGGGTACCTCTCTATAAACTCATAAAAACAATCGACTAAAAAAAATTAGGTCACCGCATGACGCAAACCTCTATTAATTAGATAATTTGATTACAAACTATTAGGTTTTCGATCCATTATTAAATGTGCCGTTTTTGTTGTCGGTTTGTTTGGCCGCTTATTACAGTGCTATTTGAGTGATATATAGATATAAGTATCATTGTCTCTAAGAGTAGTTCACTGCTGGACTTAAACCTCTTCTTATAAAGGTTTTGGCCTATAATAGCACGCTGGCCAAACAGGTTGGTATAAGATTTGTATCAAGTCAACCTTTCTTCTTGCAGTGGTGTCGTCCGTCGGCGTAGTTTGTTGGATAGTGACACTTAGTATTCTTAATCTATTGACACACGGGGACAGAAATAGCTATATATTTTTCTTATTAAATATGTATATCTATGGTTATCTGTTAGTATGATGTTTGAAGAACTGGACGATAGCTTACTGACATTCCATATCACTCTTTAGTGTTAACTGTTCCACTTATAGTTAAGTATATAATGCAAAATTAATTAATTTATGTAAAATATTTATATTAAAAGTAGCTTGGCTTTTGAGACACAATAAATTTTGTTTTTTTATGCATTTCTTTGTGCCTTTGTGTGCCTTACATTCGTGGAGGCTGCAGTTTAACCGTTCATTCATTCGTTCATTCAATTTTTATTGTTAGACTCATTCTTAATAAAAGATCTTTAAATATTTATTTTATTTTAAAAGTTTTGGGAAAACTTACAAGTAAATTAATACAGTATACAAATATTGTCCGAAAAAGGGTCAATAAAAAGTTTTAACAAAAAACAATAACTAGACGATGGTGATGAAGAGATGTGTGTTAAAAATAGTTTGTTTCATAGTTGATTTTCAGATTCTCAGTCAATTGTTTGTATAAACGTATAGTGTGTATTCATTATATCCGAGTAATTATTGTTCCACACGAAAGTAGGGAACACGATTCGTCAAGATGTGGACTTCATTTCGGGTGTCACTGTTACCTCACTATTTTCTTAAAACGAATGGACTATAGTTGTTGCAAGACCAAAACATTTATTGACGGTAGAAGATCGGGCGTGATAGAAGTATTATATTTCCGTAGATGCCAACACCGCAAGCCGCAGCGGCTCCGGNCGGCTGGGCGTGCTGCGGCGCGCGCTGCCGTCCGAGCTGCTGTCGCGCGCCGACCGCGCGCGCATCGCCGCCGCCGTGTGGGGCGCCCCGCCGCCGCCGCCGCCGCCCGCGCCCGCGCCCCCGCCGGACGCCACGGGGCTGGCTGCTCAGCTGCAGCAGGCACGGCTCAAGAGGCAGGCTAAGGTGAGTTCTACAACAGATTGAGTACCGACTTGACCAATTCTTATCATCAGTGTTGATCTGCTAGCTCGAACGAGGAACTAATCTATTCTTTAAAAAAAAAAACCATCTCCATTTTCTTATATGAGAAGAAACGCGTATGCGCTCGATTAGCAGTATATGAACATTTTAATTAATATAAATATTTAAAGTAAGTTTTAAATTAAGCATTTATTGGCTTCAAAACCTTCTACATCGATTGAGTTAAAAAAAATTTGACCAAGTATCCACCCATTTCTAAGATTGTTTTTTTCTATTTTTCGCTTCATTATCTAGTTTTCCATTAATGTAATGTCAATATGCCACAGCAACGCGACAGGCAACTAAATAATACTTCGCTAAATTGGCCTCTCCGTAAAAAGAAACTTGTTGTTCTGTAGTTTGCTCCCTCAATCGGCTCTTACAACACGCATGAAATGAATACAGGTGGTGATTCTCCGTATACGTTGATAAGAAGGCCAAAATTTATTTTTATGATATTTCCAGCAGCAGACTAACGGGCAAGCCACAGAAGCGGCTTCTCCCCCAGGGGGGGCAGAGCACTCGGGCTCTTCGTCCTCATCGTCTTGTTCTGCAGCCCGAGGCACCCTGTCGTGCATGATGAACGAGATGCAGAGGACCCTTGCCAGGCGACGGGCGCACTTGGATAAAGCTGAGGTAAGAGACCATTCTTTGTAATGTAGCAACCTCATTGTAAATGTATGTCGATAAGAGAGCCATGCTTAAACACAAATAATTATATTGTAAATGTTTCAAAAGTCAATAGTATTGAAAAATACTAGATCCATCCTAATAGATAAGAAATCTCCGTGTGGGATCAAACCCTGTATGTGTTTTGAGGCATTAAATAAATTATTATTATTACATATGGGTCAAACACAAACTGGAAGCCGTAGTGTGTGCCTTGCAAAAGACCTATATTTAGTATTAATAATTTTGTTACTTTTAAAATGAGTTTACCAGATAGAAAGGCCACTGTTTTGCAAGCCTCTCTCCTTATGATTCTTGTAAAATAGAATTTAGTTTGTCGCATTAAAGGTCTTGGAAAACTTAACACCCATTCTGCATCAGAAAAAGGAGGGAGGGTTTTAGAAAAATAACGAAAAATATGCTTAAAATCGATATATACAAAGTATTTTTTTTTTTTATATTTATGCTGCCAAAATGACTCTGCCCTGCCTGATGGAAAGCATGAGCAGAATCCAAGAGTGGTGGTCACCATCCTCAATGCGAAAAAGAACAATGCAGCATGGTGACCCACACTATGGCAGCCTGGGAAAAAGGGGGATGGTGAGGGGGATAGGGGGCGTTGGATTGGGGTATGGGCCTCCGGTATCCTCACTGACTCGATGAAACACAGCGTAAGCGCTGTTTCACACCGGTTTTCTGTGAGGCCGTGGTATCACTCCGGTCGAGCCGGCCCATTCATGCCGAAGCGTGGCTCTCCCACGGTGAAATATTATTCTATTCGATTAGAACTCCGATTGAAGACTCCATATGTTCCGAAAGACGGCCTTATTACCTTCTTAAGGGTCTTTTAAAAACCTTATGTGTTCCCAGGAGTCGTCAGCAGACAACTCAGTGAGCAACACGCCGATGAAGACGTGGGAACGTTCCGCAACGTTGCCTCACCGCCTGCCCAACGCCGCATGTAATGGCAACGCTTGTGAGTCGCAACGCTTCAATTTACTTTGCTGTATTATTATTTTACCTGCTTCGGTAGTGCAGTGGTAGCGTATCTTACTGTTGTGCTGAGGTCTTCGGTTCGATGCCCGGGTCAGATCAAATATTTATATAATCTACAAATATTTGTTTCGGCTTAGATGTTTTCTCTATATATAATGTATTTGGAGAAAAGTATATAAGCTTTGCTTAGTTTGTCACAGAGCTGAAGTGGTTTTAAAAAAGATGATTAACCGTTGTATATTTATAATGGACTAACTAACAATGCAGCATACTGACCCATACCACGGGGGCCTAGTGATGCTTCTGCATCATTGGGCCTCCGGTTTCGCATTCACCAACGAGACACGACAGCACGAACGCTATCATTTTACGTTTATCTTCTGTGCGAGGGTAGTACCGCAGACTAATTAATCTTAACAAAAATAATAAAACGATTTTTTATTATTATCATGTAGATAGCCATATTATTTTTTCAATTAATTTGTTTTCAATTAACATCGTTAAAATATGTTTAATTTATAAATGCTGTATCTGAAATAATATTAATATGTTATTTTCAATTGAGCTAAGCTACCGCTTTACTTGTTATAAATTATATATATGTATACCTATAAATACTAGGCTACTTGGTAGATATATACAAAGAATAAACAAACATATAATATATTCCAGCTAACTCTGAGTCAACGACGCAGCAAGCTCCGCAGTCCCCTCGCTCTGTTCGCAAGAGATTCGGTTCGGCCAGCGAAGAGACTATACTTAAGGTAAGTTACCTCCATCATCATCAACTGCCTTTCACAGTCCACTGCTGGGCATGAACCTCTTCTCAAGTAGGAGGTCTATTGAATTATCTTCAATCAAAATAAAATTTCAGAGAGAGAGAGGGAGATAGAGAGAGAGAGAGACCACCCCTTTTCATTCCATGGGTATCGTAAGAGTCGACTAAGGCAAACAAACTGCACATAAGAACATTTTTTATGGTGTAGGGGGCAAACGAGCATACGTATCGCCTGATGGTAAGCGATTACCGCCGCCCATGGACACCCGCAACACCAGAGGCGTCAAAAGTGCGTTGCCGGCCTTGGGATAAGGAAGGGAATGGTTGGATGGCCTCCGGTATCCTCACTCACTCGGTGAAACATATCGCAGGCGCTGTTTCACACCGGTTTTCTGTGAGGCCGTGGTATCACTCCGGTTGAGACGGCTCATGCATGCCGAAGCATGACTCTCCCACGTTGTTGGTTTTTTAATGGTTGTATAGTTTGTATAATCTGCAAATATCTGCTTCGGAGCTTGGGAACTTTGTGTATGTACAAAAAAGTATATACTTAGCTACCTCATCAATCTAGCTGTCGTACAATATCTGCTTAGTTTAAACCTAGATGGCGTTGTATGTCAGTTGTCCGAAATATTCATTATTGTAAACTGTTGAGTTTCATAGTATTACTGTAGATTATTTTATTTCTAATTGGTTTTTAGCAAGTAAATGGGGGCAACGAAGGTGGCTGTATGACCGCGGCCGAGATCGACGCATTCAAACAAGAGATGCTGCGAGAGATTAGACAGCAGTTTAATCAGATGAAGAAGGAACTGTTAGACGGTATGTCCTTACTACTATACATGTTTAATGTATGAACTGGCCACTCGACCCTGCTTCGCACGCAAGTTTTTGAAATTTTCGCATCATTTTTACTGTAATATTGATATGTGTTAGGATTCGATGTATTTGGGAAATAAACCTTCTCGACGTGTTAAAGATACTTTATTAAAAACACTTACAATCACTATATCACTCCGAATAATAATCCTTAATGGTCGCCGAGATCGCTAGGTCGATCACTGATATCACTTCGATGTTTTTAGCACTGTAGCTCAAAGTGAACTGACTGCGGCCCGCGAGAGTTCGTATTTATATCCATTTTTACTATTACTACGCTTTAGAGATACCTCTCGTTCATACGAGGGCGTTCTCCGTACCAGAACACGCCCGCCGGAGAACTCATTGTAAAAAATCACGCAATAACCAAACGATATTCGACGCTATTCGTAACGATATAAGGTTTGTTATTATGTGCCTTAAAATATCAACTTTCTCGATCGTTGTTCGCGAATAATCCAAAACTTTCTCAATAGTTATTCGCGAATAATCTTTCTTCGTAACAATATACATGTATTAAATCACTCGTATCTACAGCTAAAAACTGCATTAAAATCCGTTGACTAACTCATAAGATAAAAGCTAACAGCCAACATTAGTGACGTCATTTATACTAGATAAAGATACGTGTGTATATGTAAAAGATTTTTAAATTTTAGCTAGTTTCTTGGATTAACAAATGATATTATTCCTCCACAGCAATGAAGGCGGAGTTCGCTCGCAGGTAAGGCTGCGTGTCACACTCTCGATGCTAGTCCACACTCTCGCGCATGTGAACATATATCTTATTGTAACGACCGCTGCACCACCCAACACCAAGTGTGTGGACCAGGCCCATGCTATTGGTTTTAGGACTATCGCTAATTGTTGTAAACAGTTGAGTAGGAACACCATCTCGTATGGGGTAAAGGTTTCAAAAGGTCTCGAAAAGGTAAAGGATATAAAAATTGGCAGTTACGTAGAAACTAGAGAGCTCTGAGTTATTTTTTATTTCTTTTGAAGGGCTGTATTAACAATTTCCTTTGTTGTCAAGCTAAGTCCTTGTTTAAATCAAAAATTAAAAAAATACTTAATATTAGTAAAGATAGGTAAAATTTATCGCGTTTGTTATGGTAATTGACAAATCAACTCTCAATTTTAATTTGTGTAGTATACGTCAAAAGTATGATTTAAATAGACAGCTGTCAGATTATTCGACTAAATGATGTATCGATTCTTTGACAATTTGACATTAACAGTTACGGAATAATAGTTCTTTTTAAATCAATTTTCTTAAACTAATCGAACATATTTCAATTTTAAAACGTAAAAATCACAATCAATGATTTAGTTCTGAAATTTATATACTTTTATTTCAAATCTCCGCGCCATTTTAATATAAAGAAAAAGTTTCTTTTGTCTCTAGGCTACGGTAGCGCCAGCTATACATTCTGACGAACTCTTCTCCACAAAGATGGCGTTCCTTACTGTGTTGTTATGTCTTTACAATATTAAACAGCGTTTTATATTAGGCAATATTTGATATTTAAACTTATACTATGTATCAACTGTAGCTATGGAGTGAGACGTTTGAATATATATTAAAAATAGATGGCGCCACTTATGTAGTATTGTTATGTTGATTTAATAATAATAAACTTAAACACTTCTTAGTTAAAATTTGGTGGATTTCAATAAAATTAAGCGCGTTGTAGTTTAATTAGATAATATTATGTTTTAAAACATAAGTGGCGCCTCTATCGGGATTGTGATGACGTAATAATTTTCAATTTAGAAGTTTTGCTTCTGTTAACGTTCGCCTATGCACTATGGTCTAATTGGTTTTTTTAATAGTGTATCATTTAGACTCGGGGTAAATGAATAGGGCCTATAATAACCTTTATGCCAACTGTCAAAAAGTAAAATGGGCATGCGACTGTCCGATTTTGTGTTCATATCTCTTGAATCAGCTTTGTATTAATATACAAATCTATAATTATCTACTTAGGAATTGTTTTTTTAAGGCCTCGACATTTTTGAAGCACTTTAATCAAGTTTGTGATATCTATTATTAATCTTTTATATTACATTTAATACTGCGATTTTCCATTATATTTAAGTATAATAATATCATTCTATGGGAAATGTATTAAAAATAAAATATATGTTCATAATTGTAGACGCGGTTAATTGTGATGAAAATGACGTATTTCGTAATAATATAGTATTGCCCGCCTAGGGCGAGGGAAAAGTTAAAAAAAAAACAACGATAAACTTGGCAACACCTTTGTACTAAATGTTGCAAGTCACAATCGGTCTAGAAGATTCGGTCGATTTGATATCGATTTTGAGATGTTGTAAAAATGAATCGACTATCGGAATCGTGAAGAGCATAGACTTTTAACGCACGAATATCGAAAGCATAAAAGCAGTTGTGTTTTTTAATTTTATACTTAAATAAAATATTTATTCGGATACGTATTGTGTAAGGTCTCAGATGTATGAAAATAACGATACTTTGGATTTTGCTTTTCTGCACTAATAAATAACGAAATTACTCCATATAAGTACATAATAACGATTGTCAAAGTATTCGTTTTGAGAAGCAAAATCCAACATATGCGGATTTTAAATAAAAAGGATATATAATTGTAATATTCAGTTAGTGTCAGATAACGTTAGTATTATTCTATATTTATTGACTTATGCGTAACAGCGACACATTAGTTTAGGTGATATAATATTATACATTATATACTATGGGTAAATAAATTATTAATAAATGTATGTTACACTAAACGACTTGGGTAATGAGCAGTCGAAAAATAGAAATCGACTAATTAATTACTAAACGTAATCGACTAATTTATTCATCAAAGTACATCACTAGCGTAGGTAAAAAAAACCAGATATTAATATTATCTATGGATTTTTTGTGACTGCTGTGGAAAGAAGCATTTTTTGTTTAACATTTATTGTGATTGTTTTAAATCATGATTTTATAGCAGTGTATGATTTTTAAACTGTTCATTACCTAAATAATAGATGGAAATATTCAAATTCTGGAAAAAACATGTACAATAAATACTTTAACCATGATACACATTTGACATCTTCCCATTAGAAAGTTTTCCATACCTCATAAGTTTTTGTGCCAGTTTTAATAACATTATCTTTGAAATATGGCAACCCATGTCAATATTACCACCCACAAAAAGTAAAATCATTTTTTAACATTACAACACTATTTTCTTTTTTTAAATCTTAATAATGATCAAACCATAATACACTGTACTAATATAAAATAACTTATTCATTCGTTACTTTGCAAAAAAAGTAGCTATATAACATACAAATATAATTATTTATGATCGTACTTTAAACTTCTACCATGTTGTATATGACGTCACATTTTAGTATTTCTATCAAAACGTACTAAAATACACTGATTTTTGATCTGATTTTTTGAATTACTCCCATCATCAAGATATAATTAAGTACATTTCATTTTCATTACAGTAGGTTAAATATCATTATATTTAAATAAATCATTCATGTTAGAGTTAGTTCACTAAATAACTGTTGCATGTTATCATTCATTTTATCATTAATTATGTAACTCATCATCATTGCTTTTAGTATTTTGCAATGTATTTGCAAAATTCTTCTTGCTATTCTTGTCACGGAGGCATAAAACATCATCATCATCATCATCATCATCTGTGAAATCAGTTCTACATTCCTTTATACTTCTGATTTTTATTCTACCCTCCCAAACAAGGCTGGAGTCGGCTTTATGTCCACTACGATAAGGCTGAACTTCGATTTTTTGCGCAACTCCCATCAGACTTCCGTAACTCTTAAGTACGAGTCGACATCAATGATCTAGAATATTTCTACCAGTCTCTTGAATAACGACAGTATTCGGTCGGACATACGGGTTTAAGATACATGATAGAACTAAAAAGTAAGTTTCAGAGAACCCTTGATTAGTAGAGACTACACAACCTGGCTTCGTCCATCACAGTCGGAGAAGGACTTTCTTCGCGTGTTAATTCGCTAGTGTAAAAATATCACGCACTTGTAAATATTCGACATTTTATTCGTAACATTGCCACTGATCTATGACTGCTGGACTTGCCCTATTATCAGCCTTTATCAGTCCGCTGTTGGACATAACCTACCCTTACAAAAGAGATTTTGGCCTACTGTACCACTCTGGCTGAAGGGGTTGTATATAGGTTTCTGATCTTAGCAGTTCTTTTGTGCTGCTTATTTAGTCTGTTATTACCCGGGATAATTGCAGTTACTGACACTCCTTGTCACGATCCAGACACCACCGTCTGTTTCATCTTCCGCTGGCTCCGAAGAACCGTCAATTTCCATCACGCATTTATTCTCAAAAAAAGTTAGGTTAGATAGTGTAATAGGTACGCCTATTACTATCTTCACAAAAAAAGTTTCGCTTCTTGACTTTCCAAAAGGGTCCCATATTTTAGTATGCCCAAGGACCCTAGCAAAATTTAAGACCGCCTTGCATACAGTACTTTTGCCTAATACGTGTCAAAAATATTTAATAAAACGAATTGACAAGTTATTTTATGACACAATTATGAGAATAGTTACTTTCAAACACTATTTCAGTTCCTGATAATTTGACTCTAACCTCAAGTCAAATGATTAAATGAAAGCGGTACTCTTTTTGATATTAGCAATGTTAATCTTTCTTTTTGGTCACTGCTCGATTCCCACGGATCGTACCGTGCTGTTATATACCCGGTAAGAATCACAAAGAAATTTTTCAAATATATCATATTAAAATAGCTACTAACCAAATATAATTTTACAAAACTGTTTAAAGTTTGTATTATTGTCATTTTGTATTCCATAAGTATTGAAGGTGGTTTGATCATATCAGATATTATTGATGTGTAAAATCTGTAAAAATCAGTCTGTTTAGTCAATAGAAACGGAAATGTGTTACAGGAAACCAAATGAGCGTATGCGGTGTTAGATCTGACCATCAGATGGAATGTGAGACGTCAGATATTTACACATACACCGTTATTTATATTTTTATCTGCAAAAGTGTCCCAATTCCATATTTTGAAACATATATGCTACTATTGACGGAAATTAATTTGAGTAACACAATACTATAAATAATTATAAATACAAAATAATTCAAACTGACAATATAACTGACGGACAAAAAGGCGGGAACCGTATGTCATAAAAATGACATTTCTTTTTTTTTATTTCCTACCGCTTTACATACACAATCATAAATTACATCATAAGAGCGACTTTATCTAAAACACGGACAGTTTTCGAATGTTTTATGTAGTTTTATAATCCTTTTTTGGGATTTCTTATTCTAGGCAACACATTTGCGTTTTACTCGTAGTCAGTTTTTACTGTAGAAAAACATTATTAAAGGACTTTTTAAATTCAACTTATTATATCGTATGCGATTAGAAGATACACCGAATCCGGATAAATACACAAAGATATTGATAAGTTAAGATTTTAGGAATATTTCCATTTTTTTAACCTACTCTAAAATGAAAGAAATACAGACTTTATATACAGCGCCATCTAATTTCAAACTAAACAGAGCTTGTTCTATAAAAAAACAGGCTACGAGTACTCAGTCGCGTTGTCTTCTATATACTTAAAATTATACCTAAAATTGAGTTTAAAAATCTGGTGCTCAAAATTGTGTATCTATTCCATTTTTATTTATCGACTGACTAAGCATTTACGATAGTGAGTTTATTATGTTCTACCTGAAAAAAAGCTGATCCGAGTAACGTACACTAACAAATATTAGTAGTGATATATAATTATTGTATAAGTAACTATAAGTATTAAAATGTTAAAAAAGGACTAACCAAATTTAGTTGGGTTAATATTTTAATTGTATTATTGGTCTCAGTTATGTCAAAGATAGTAAAGAATGAATGGAAAGTAGAAAGTTGAAAGGTACGCATTCGCTCCAAATTATTTTTCTAAATATTTTTTTTGGAGCGCTGCTGTAATTAAAAAATATTTTGTATAGTTCTGTGAGAACTGTCAATATTTTAGTCGATTTTCTATAAGGCGCCCTTAGGGTTGTACCTTAAAATATTAGTTACAATTTAGTAACATATATTATGTTTTAGTGACATTAAATAGTAATAAAATACTGTTATTTTGTTTGATTAATAATTTTTTGTCTTGGCTTTGAATTGATGTTTAGTAATCGTTAGAAAATCGACTATTTGAGAAATTATCCAGTATTTTTGTTTATTATAACTACTTAAATTCATATTTTTGTTAGTAATTTTTTTGTGGTGCATTAATAATGTAAGAAGTAAGTGAGAGGTTTTACAAAATATATCGTGGGATTCGATTGCTATAATTCGTCTGATATAACGATTCAAGAACTACATTTCTGTCCTACATTTATAATTAGAGTAAGAGATTATTACATTATTGTAACTGATACAAGTACGTTACAAAGTATTAATGAAGTGTATTGAAGCCACGGTATGTTTTGTCTTCCTCGCACATTGTATATTGAAAAGGTTTTCTGTAATTTATTATGAGACGAATTCTCTTTTGTAACGTATATTAAATTCTCGCTAGGGTAGGTTACCATAAAGTGTTGTACTGTAACTGTATCAATGTGTATTATTTCCAAGTCACATCATGTAAATAGATTTTTTGGTATAGAATTATATTTTTTTGTGATCGTATTTTCTTTTTTATTTAATTTCCTTTATGTATTTTATTTTCATTTAAGTTGACATACAAGTTAGTCGATTTTAATAAATCGACAATCGATTTAACATCTTTATTTATTTTTATTACTACTTTCTTTTAATTTCAATAACCAGGAGGCGTTATTCAGTTATTAAATATCCTAGTTTTTTCGACTAGAAGAACCCATAAGAAGTAAGCATTTAAGTCGTTTGTTTACTGTGGCATGGCATGTAAAAGGTATTAATTATTAAATAAGAGAGATGTGAGTGACAGCATTGTTTCGTAAAGAAGTGTTAGCTTATTGTTGTAATTGTACATACTGCTGGCGTCAATAAACGGATAAATCAATGATAATGTTTATTTTATTTATACTTACAGAGACTTTTCCCAAAGAATAAGCGAATAAAAACCCCAAATTTTGCTAGATTCCGTAAGTCCCAATTACATGATGGGGCAAGTCTATTTTATTCATTTAATCGAGCACGCAATCTGGTAAAGATCCGAATATAGGAAGGGAAAGTAAGAAGATAGGATAACGAAATAAAAAGGAATTGTAGAGTTCTAAAATTAGATTGAGATTTAAAAAAAAAGCACTTGTTGACTAACGTTTGATTACTAAATCAAAATAAAACAAGTGCTTTTTTATAATGTAGTAGCAAGTGGCCTTAAGGTTAGGAGCCTTAAGGCCACTTGCAACTACATGTTCTTTTTTATCGTTGTGCAGTCAGTGCATAAATAATAATAATGACTGGACACACCTCACACACGGGCGTCTGCTCAAAAACTAGGCAGTCTGTACTATGGTAACCAAACTGCTGATTAACATACACTTAGTAAGTATATTTTTCTTAATACATATGTTATTATCATCAGCCTATTTCAGTCCACTGCTGGTCATGATTTTCTTATTGCACGCCACTCTTATCATACATGTACAGGATATTTATGACAAAACAACATTAAACGAAACCGCGGGCCATTCAAATGTCTGTTTACTTTGGGATTTTTTAATTTATATGAAAATTGAAAGAACGACACAAAATGAAACCGCGGGCCATTCCAATGTGTCTGGTTACTTTGGGATTGTTTAAAAACAACAAAATACTTTTTTTTTAAACTAAATACTTTAAAAAATTAAAACCAATAAGAACACCATTTGCAATTTAAGTTCATTACCCTGATACAGCGGAGTGGCAACATCAAACGGCGGGTGTGGCGCAGCCCTACGCGCCAGGGTACTTATTGTAATAATATTACATGTATTTAAACAATCACAATATTTCATGATAATATCACAAAACATGAAATTAAATTTTCATTTTATTTTTTTTAATTTCTCAATGTGTCCACAACGCATTTGAATACACAAATCGTATCTTTTATGATGTTAATTCGTAGCCCTGCAAATACAGTACAATATATCCCTAGACAAAGATGACAAGAGTAAAATTGACCTTCTATTCGTAGCATTCATATTTCACGATGTGTACTTAGGCCAGAGCGGCTTTCAACTATCAATTATTTAATATCATATCCACGAAACAAACCTAACAAATTGGTCAGGTCACTATAAAAGCCGTTTTTCGCATTAATCACTATTAATAATCGAAACAAACACGACACATGGTAGCGCGCGGGTACTTCAAAGACATGTACAACGATAATCGCGATCGACCTTGTCAAAATATGCCACAAGTCAGGTTCGCTCACTGCCTATGCTCACAGCGACACACTGCACCCACTAATCAAGTCCAGTTACGTTTGAAATTAGATAAGGATGGAAAAATATTTTCGGTTAGTCCTCTTGCTTTTCCGTGTGATCCCTTCCAGAAATACCTATTGTTTTTAACTATTCTGTGCTAACGTGTGTGAGGGTCTTATTACTCATATATAAAGTATATTTTAGAGTGGCAATTATTTAAGTTGTTAGACCTACGGTCGTTATCCCGTTGATGAAAGAATTTTTCATTGATACATGGTGAAGTAAATATCAAAAACGAAAAATAGTCCCGTGGCTAAACTAATGAACCGATGTCATTGAAATTTTGTAGGTGGACTTGTAATGTGTGTCATATCCACTACTATAGAAAAATAATACATACATACCATAGATATTTTAGAGCCAGACGCAAAAGAAATGATCGTGCATCCTATGTTTGTCCTGGGTACACATTTTCCCTGCATATGTATTACAGTAGAACTTGTTTCAGGTTGGTGAAATAACAACTTTTTGCTATTTATAAAACTCGTAAACTGATGTCAACCTTTAAGTTTGTGAATATCATCTTTTGCAATTACCTTCTAGATTTTCCTTATTAATAGTAACCGTCTTCAGTCACTAATCATTTTAGTTTATAGGAGACTTATAATAAAAGATGCAACTTTTGAAAAAAAGGCATTTTTATTAAAAAAGAGGAAAAATAAAATTACATAGAACACATTGCGCAACATTTATAAATAATAGTAGTAATATATTTTTATACGGATCCACATAAAACATTATGCGTTAACAATTTTAGTTCAAAAATGATACAATTATAGTGTCATGTTTACAATACATTATGAACCATTTCCTTTTTTATCATAAAAGTCCTTGTGCTACAAATATTATGTACTGGAATACGGCACCACACCAATAAATATCAACTTACATTATGTAAACAAAAAAAAACTAAAATAATTTTATTATTTTTACAACCTCAACCGGATGAATGTTTGAAAATTTATCGAATCAAAATTTCAGTCACAATCTAGTAAAAATCGACTAAAACTTTTAATCTCGTCTCTGGTGTTCAGTGTTACGAATTTCCCCAAATCTAGGCTTATGCTTTATGCCAATTCATGGTCATAAGGAAGAAAATTGAGGCACAAAATATTTGTAGCAATACATTACATTGTCAGTCACTCTAAATAAACAAAAAACAACAATACGCGAACTTACTTACGAGAAAATTACAAACTATTACTGGAAATGTAGACTTCCGAAAAAGCCTTATCTTCTAAATTAACGGTCTTTCTTAACATCTGTAATTAGTGTAGTGAATTGAGACTTAGTGATCACATTAGTCGAATAGTCAAGCTAATCGATTAGTAAGTTTTGATTAATCTCCATCTCCAGTTTTAGTTTATTCAACTTCTAGGTGGTCATTGTCAATATATGGCCAAATACATTAAATACTAAGACAGTAAGGTATAAATCCGAAAGCTCAAAGCATGTGTATATTAGGTAAATATTAGACTTATTGCACATTCGACGATTATAGATCACAATTTTGTGCATAAAAAGCACATTTATTAATAACTAAAAATAAATATGTCTACATTAACAATTCCATTTAAACATTTAGTATTACCAACAAAATAAATAATAAAAAAAACAATGGTAACTATATTTTTAACTTTTATCGTGACTGAAAAGATGAGGTAGAAAATTTTGTGTTGAATATCAAAAGAATATCAGTTATTTGAGTGTATACAGTCCATCGGTGGACACAGGCCTCTTCTAGAAAAGATTTTGGCCTAAAAGCTGTCGATGTGTGTATAAAAATTTTGTATGTGATTATGAAATCTAATATCTTGCTTCAAAATTGGCTTTGAAGGTGGGCTCTAGCGATACCTAAACTAATCCTAACATTGTATTGCCAAAGGGACTGTGATTCACCGAAACTTTGGCAGTGAAACAATCGGGCAGCTTTACTTCAGTATTTTGACAGTGTATTTTAATTGATGCCTTTCTTTCTTGAAGTAAAAGCTGCGATTTTGAAGGGAGTAATATTTTCATAAGAATTTATAGTTATATAATAATAGTTATAAAACGACAATAAATATTTGAAACGACTTTGAAAAAAAGATGCAACCAGTACAGGGCAGATGTAGAAAGAAAACTAACGGTAATTACTACAAAAATTCTCTCAAAGAAAGATCATTTGACATTAGACCTGTCGATCTTATTGAAAAAAGTTGCATAAATTAAAATGCATCCTGCAACATAGGTTAGTGTTATTACAGTGCATTCTTGATCTTATACATAGAATTAATAAATAGTTTGGTTGTATTATCTTTCGTGAATCTTTTTAATATTTATCGAGGCCGAGTAAATCACATCCCTAGTCTCACAAGAAGCGGGTAACATTTTCCAACGTTTTAAATATCGAACGACGCTTAGACATCCTAAGTATTACTTAATCACTAATTTAAAATTTTGTTTATATTCATATATAAATATGTAAAAAGCCTAAATAATGTATATGCCAGCGGAGTACATAATATGTTGTACTTAGAGAGATTTTCTTCTAATAATTTATGTAGATTTAAAAAATTGATGCTTTGTGCACGTTTAGCAAGCGTTTCTCATGAAATAATCACAGCATTCGTATATTTTTGTCTGCGTATGGAGATGCGATGTAAGTCCTGCAAAAGGAAAATGGTCTTTATGATTATTTTACACAAAAAAAAAAACAAAAAAATACTCCATTTTTTTTAAATAGACGTCAAATGATAAAAAATATCATATTAAAATTTAGCAATGTAAAAAGAAACACTACAATACCGCTCTTTTTACTATCTTCAGTCTTTGACGTCTAAAATGGCGGGAAAAGAAATACAAACGACTAAACATCTACATGCAGACGACATCCAGTGTGTATAAACGTGTTAAAATAATATTACATGTAAATTTAAATAAAAGCAATAAAAGTATAAAATACGAACGAACGAATTCCTTCAACGAAAATAAAATAAATGGCGTGGGAGGCTTAATTTTTGTTTTTAATGCCATGCATATTAAAAACTATCATAAAGAAGCACACCGAACATGAAATTAAAATAAAAACTCATGCCACACAATAAAAAATAAATAAATATTGACGACTACAAACTTTAATATTTTAAAGAACCTGAGTGAAAATTGCTTGTAATATTTTTTTGTATTTTTTTTTATATTTTTTTCTTGCAGTCTTCTCGCATAGCTTGACTATTCAGTTAACACAGGGAGCATGGATCTAGAAAAACAGTATATTCTCAAGTTATTATTGGACCACATTATATTTATAGATTATTTATTCTATTTATGTTTTGCGCTTCATTTATATGAAATTGAATTAAATACTTTAATTAACAAGAATAACAAAACCTTTATAGCGCAAACCATAAACGATATAAGGATAGGTATGAAATATAAAATAGAGGAAATAATCGTGATACTGTAGAAAATTAAAACTATTATATGAAAAATTTATGGTAGATAGGCAATGATTACATTAGATTCGGCCTTTTAAGCAAAGCGAGTGTGATAGATACGTATTAATCCAATATATGTAAATATGTACCAAAATTTTTATTTAGTTAATATCGAATAATACTTTTGATTTATATTTTAAATCACGAGCGCGAGTGCCAGCCGCAAAATAATAAAACATTACTCCGGATCTTTAAACACTACTTTTTTAGATTTAAAAACAGAAAGTGACCTAGGAAATGTAGCTGCTTAATGACCCGAAATATAGAGCTGGTATGCTATTGGAATATTATAAATGATAGAACTAAACAAGTACCTTCCATTTCCAAAGCTATTGGAATGGGACCTTTGGCAGCGTTGAAAATAAAAATACATATAAGCAATACAGCATAGATGAACCAATACGCTAACCCATACAAAAAAAAATTGACGTAAGGTCGGGATAGATCGTCCATCCTAGGTCAAACTTTGGCCAAAATTATTAGATAGTACAATTTTTTTGCATTGTTTAGCATTTAACATAATTATTTAGGATTTAGCATCTATATCGTTCTAGTAGTAGTTATAAAGAACTGAGCTGTAGCAATACTTTAAAAGTATCTTAATATTTTTGCCAAATTACCTGTCAATGGCTGATGTAACCCAACTTTACATTATGTGTTGCTTTTAGAAACTAAATACATATTTTTTTAAATTGTATTTTAGAATTTAAGGGTTCCTTTTGTATGGGCATCTCGAGAGTAATTGCGTGTAATATTAAAAATGCATTTAATCAATTATATATTTATTTACCTTTATTAGAAATAATATTTTTTAAACTCTCGTTTAGCAACAAGTGAATGTGGTAAAATTTTCAAAAATTGTGAATACGAAATGTTATTTCTAATAAAGGTGGGTGTTGTATAGAAATAATCCAACCAAAAATTGTTCAAAGTTGGAAATCGTTTTCTACAATAATAACAGTATAGTAATAAATTTCAATATGGTTTTTTCTGGATTATATTTTACAACACTATGAAGTTATAGGAATGAAGATTTAAATGGGATAAGCTGTCAAATTTCTGACATATGCTACTTTTTTTACTGACATAATATATGTAAAATGCAAGTCATATTGCGATAAGAAAGTATTTGACTAATGATAATAATAATTAGATACTATACTGGTAGCAAGTTTGTCAAGGAAGGATAGTGTTTGGTGATCATTACTTAAGGACTTGTGGTTGTTTGTAAAAAGATGTAATAAAAAATTTATTTTTCATTAAACTGTTTGTCATCGTAGATAAAACATATCTACGATCGAGGCAATTCTATTCAAAGAGTTCACTGTATGAATCATTTACTCATTCAATTTGTACAAAAGTCGAAATTTTAAAAACAAAAATATAAAGATTGATTCTCAATATTCATCTTATGTTCCTTTTATAATAATATATTTATTGCACAATTTGAGATTGCAACATTCAAATCAAATCATTTATTTGCATCGTATATATGTAGTTACATGAATAAGGTGTATAGTATCATTCACACATAACATTACATTAAAAATTTTTTAAAATAATAATTATAACACAAAATATGGCACATTCAAAATGTGAAACGTTAGGACCTGTACTAATGTATTTAAACATTGTATCACAGGTACCAAAAAGATGTTAAGTGATGTATTTTTCAACTTTGTATTATCACTAACTCAATTTTATGTGCATTTAACTCAAAAATCGTAATCGTTACTTTTGGTAAAATATTTTGAAGTCAACAAGTCCTTTAAAGTAATTAAAGGTACCATAGCCAAGCTTTATCAACTCCTAAAAAGGTAATACTTAAAAATACTAGCAAAATGATTTTTCAATTTTAAATATTTTATATGGTTAATAACTTGGCTATACAGTAACTTGTCAATGTGTGTTATAGTAATTAATGCTTCTTAATGTTAGTCTTACCTGTAATAAGCAATTGGCAACCTTCTGATTACTACCATTTTAAACCTAATAACTCTTGTAATCTAAACAACACATAATTTTCCTTAAGTATTATAGAGACTCGATACATTTTTTTAAAAATAAACTTTACTCTTTGATTTGTGCTTGTGTTTAATAAAAATGCTAAAAAAATGGTTGTAAAGGCGTATTGTTAAAATAAAATTACTTGCAACGTCTAATAATTTTTCTTTATACAACAAGATAAATATACACGAATATTTTTTCAGTAAATGCAACACTACAACCTTCTGGATTTTGTGAGTAATTTTCTACTGAAATAGTAGAAAATTACCTAAACACAACCTTTTTAGTAAACTAATCGTTATTATGTTAATTCGTGGACCTGCATTCGACTGATTAATATATATCTGCTAATTAATATATGATGACTTTTGCTAAAAATGTTAACTATGTGATTTTATAATTGTGATAAAATGCTATATGTTGTAATAATGGTAATAATAATGTGCATGAAAGTTTCTGATAAAGTATTTATCATCAACAACCCATAATGTCTCACTGCAAAACAACGTTTTGGCTACGTAATCTTATCATTGGATTTTTTTAAGCTGCCCAAATACCCTCCCCAACTAAGCTTTACGACTGTTATCCTACGATAAGAACCCAGAAATATCACGAAAACGCTCATGGTATCGTGCCATTCAGGGTCTGACCGCACCGTTGTTGCTTACCCTCGATGATTGTTTCTAATCACCGAGTGCAACTGGGCTATGAGCGCCTTGCTTCGCCGAAGTATTTATAATTCAATTGTAAGAAATTTCTATATATATATATATATATAATCCTGGCCAAGACCTAGTGTAATGATTAATTTTTGGCGGAGATTGTGTGACATATGTACGTGTAGGGGAAGGTTAGTTTTTCGTATACTTACAGCTCCATATTCTGTACGGTGGACTTAGCGCAAGTGTTGGGCATACGCACGTGGCAGTGCTTGTGGCACTTGAGCAGACAGTCGCGACACTCGTACCCTTGCTTGCCGAGCCGTCGCGCTATCGTCTTTTCGCAAACTGCGCATACAGTGCCACTGGAAAATATTTGTGTCTTATTACATTCTATGGTGGTTAATAATAAATTGTAGTGTGTCTTTTCACATCATCAACAGCCTTACTAAATCCTGCCAAAGAGAAGAAAGGAATGCAAATAAAAAGGAAACCCTGACGCGATATTCATAGCGTCACTACATAAGTTACAAGTCCACATACGCATCGCATCAAGAAACTTTAATAGTCCATTGCTGGATAGGTGTCCCCTAAGAAAGGAGGTTTTGGCCTACTATACCAGACGGATAGACGGATTGGTGCAGAGTTTGTGTCAAGTCCTTCTTCTCTTTGCAGTGATGTTGTCCTGTGCAGTTTGTTGACACCCATAGGGTGAATGGAGTGGTAAGACTCCATAATTCGTTACTACTTGGATAAATATACTAATATTTAAATATTTGTGTTGACTTACCCACTTAGATGTTTAGCTATAAAGGTATGTTCATTATAAATATGCAGCTTAATGCCCTTCCGTCGCCATCTTGACCTTTGCGCGATGGTAAGAGGCACCAGATAGTGCTTCTTGATGCCAGCTTCTATGGTCTCCAGGACCAAAGTCGAAGCTTCATGGATGAAGGTCCTGGCTGATGCTGTACTGAATCCGGACACTTCACTAAGAGAGGACCTTTAGGTTTAATTTTTTGTAAAAAGGAATATGCTCATAAATGAAGTATTAGTGACAAGCATTTGTATTGAAAGTGTGATTAGGGAATAAAAATATTTAGAAATAAAAATAAATAAATACAATTACGATGTTGGAACAATTCAAATAAGAGAAATACGTACATTAATGAGGAAATGAAAATCATGCAAGTTTATTTTTTTTAGGGAAACGATATAAATATCAATAAAAACAATAATAAAAAAAAATGTACCCAAGCATAAAGTTCATACCATTACATAATTAAAACAAAATAAAGCGTTTACATTCCAGCAAATGTCAAAAATAGTTTAGTAGAAAAACCGGTGTTACCAGATTGCAGAGTGCCATTACCCCCAACGCATGTGAGTGTTGATAGATGAAAAAAAGATAAAACATACTTTATTAGTGTTGTTGATGTTATATTCGTAGCTCATAAATAATTTACTATGGCAAGACAGCATTATTTGTAGTTAAAAGCAGTGAGTTAGTTATTATTTCTATATTTTTAAAATAATGGCCTACGTAAGTTAGAAATAATGCAGTCTTGCCAAGTTACTAAGTCCAAAATAAATCTGAAAATGTAATTTGATTAGAGCTTTAAATTTGTTTATCGGTTTAAAAAGCTTCTAAAAAGAATAAAACTTTTTTAATCTAGTTCTCATTTCGTGGAAGGAAAGTGTTAAACAAATCAATCCTAAATCTTCTAACATTTTTGTAGTAGAATCCAGTCAAACATATTAAACTACAAAAGTCCCTACATAATTATAGTTAAAAATATTTTCACCAGATACCAATGTCTAAACCATAAAGAAGGAACAATCAAGTAAATAGAAGATATACAAATGACTTCAAGAAATGAAGGAGGGTTGTCAAATTTAGAAAATCTCGGTTTTGTGTGTGTTATCTTAAAACTGAATGAACCCTGAACAGTTTGTATTTTTTCTTTGGTTTATCTGAGAGGTTATTCCGCTTGATCAAAAAACCCATCCCTTAGTCCATAAGTAAGTAAATTTAGAATACAATTTATCACAAAGAGAAGCCGCAAATCTTGTATGAATTATTTTTAATTAAATTATTTTGTATCCTAGCTATGCAAATTGTGAACAGTTAATAAACCTTTTTCTAATATATAGGTATGTAACTTTAACAGTGGTAACCCTGAAGATTTCTAAACAGCTCATGAAATGATGACATACCTCCGCGAGGTCCGAGATTCGTCACCCGACTGCGCGGGCGAAGCACCGGCTGAGTATACGTTTCTGTTGGGGATGGACAGTGCTTTTTCTGAAAATAATAAGAATTAAAAAACATTAACAAGAAATTCTGTACAAAAATATCTGTAGTGGAAACGAACATACTACATACACAAATCTGTACAATAGACACCATCTGGCCAGTGCAGTATAGTTGACCAAAACTTTCTTTCAGAGGAATAGTACGAGGGTAAGTGACAACCCATGGTTACCTGCAACCCCAAAAAGTTACAAGAGCGATACCAGGGTTCGGGTCCCCTCCCTCATAATAAGGAATCGGAAAGCTGAGTAAAAAGGAACGAAAAGATTCCATGACACCTGTTCTTATGAAACATTATCACTCCAGTTAAACTGGCTCATGTCTTCATTATCATGAAAAGCCTTTAATAGTCCACTGCTGTCATGTGTTGCATAGGTCTTTTCTCAGACAATCGATTTTCACCTGTTACAAAATGCTAGCCAGATAACTCAAATATCATGGCCGTTATGTCAACTCCTTATGTTGTCATTTTTATTTTTATACTGACCATGATTATTTCTCTCAGCACTGATGCTGCGAATACGATTCTGGTTTTCCACCTCAGAGTCCGTGAGGTCGAGAGACTGACCACGAGTGCGGGACCGGCCCAGTCTGGAAAGAACCCAATGTTGTATATCATAAAAGTGCGACAGTTGAAGTAAATGTGTTTACAGCAAGCATTTTTTCCAAGATCTAGTTATTAGAAAATGTTGAATTGGTATTTGTGTAGTTCAAAAAGGAAAAAAAGTTCTGCAGACCGGATCTAAGATTGTTTCATCTATTTTTCTGATAACAAAGCCGTATGTGAGATGTTTGAAATTATTAATTTATTTGCTTATCTCAAAAGTTTTACACACCTTCTCTTAATGGTTCCAAAGAAGTCCCTTCGCCGCTTTTGTCTCGGAGCTGGCTCCGGTGGGGCGTTCTCATTTTGACGATGGACGTAATCTCCCTGCTGAAAAATATACATTTGAAAGGTGGATTGGATAATCTATAGGTAATGCCTAATTTGAAATATATATGTTTGAATCTGAAGTAGATTTCTTTCTATTTCAAAATCCAATATAATTTATGAAACTTTAAAATAATTTAAAAATATAAAATTTATTTTCGTATATACCTTTGTAGTCGAAAATCGAGTATTTTGACCAAAACTGTAATATCAGGTCTCCTATCAGGAGAGGGTTAAGGCCATACGACCCTACGCTGGCCAAGTATGGGTTGGGGACTGGCAAGACTAAATTGTGGCTACGTAATCTTGCCGTTGGAGGTTTTTAAGCCGCCCAATGGCCTCTAACTAAGCTTCACGACTGTTATCCTAGATAACAACCGGAACTGACTGCTTAACGTAATCTCCGAATCACGGAGACGATCATGGTATCATGCCACTAGCGGTCACCCATCCAGGTACTGAACGCGCTGTCATTGCTTACGCTCGGTGATTGTTTCAAATCACCGAGTGCAACTGGACTATGAGCGCCTTTCACCCATCCAAAACTATAATACAGTATGGGATTTTGTTTCATTTTAAGGTTAAGGCAAGAAAAGTGTCATTAAAAATAATACTTAATAAGTACACAAATACAATAAAACTATAATACAACCACAAACTAATGAAACCAGATTAATGTTTTAGTATCTAAAATAAAATAAAAACCACAGTCTAAATAAATACCTCAGTATCTCCATTTGCCTTTGCACCATTTTCTTTAATTCTGACTGTCTTTCCTGGTGACTGGTTAGGGCTTGGTGTAATAGGTTTTTCGTTCAAACTCTCCTCAACTATAGCACTCTCTTGAGGTACTGCCAGTTCAGCATCTGCTTTCTCCACTTCGATGAATTTCCCCGAGTCGGTTATTTCAACCTTGTTTGGTAGATTATGGGAGTGTTAGTGTGGCAACACAGCAAACAAGGATTTTGGTAGTTATTTTATGATATTGTGTGGCAACATTTTCGTTCAGTTTCTATTGTGATATTAAGCTTGGTTTGCACTGATTATTAACTTAGCTTAATTACCAAAAAAATTGAATATTATGTTTAAAGAAAATATACATTGCGTTTATGGCCGGGCTTGCATTTTTTTAATTGTTAAAAGATTGACGCGTTTTCTAAGAAATCATATGTCTTCTTCGTTTGATATTTGCACAATTTCATCGCAAAATAACCCCCAAAACAACATGCTTAGGACAGTAAAACATATTTACAGATCCCTTCTATAAAAATTTGATTATTTTTAAGCAATTCTACGGAGCGTTATTTTTAACGCAGAGTTAGCAACTATTTAGACAAGACAACATCTTATTAAACCTAAAAATCTGCTAGGAGGATTTATTTTTACATGGCAACATTGTTGAGCTCTATTTTTTAATTTTCTTTAGTGACTTTTGCAAAGAAAGCAACGTCTTTGAAGCCTTCTTAGTGCGACGATTCTATGGCATTTCTAGTATGATGTTTTAATTGAAAACTCACCTTGATTGATTTCTTCGGCTCCTTTTTAATATCACAGCACACGCAGGCAATGAAAGGAAAACCAAATCTAGTTAACATTAAGGTCACACTATTTCCATTCAAAATCGGTAGTAATATAAGTGTTTAGGGGAGCGAAAAGTAAGATATATTAATTTTCTTAAATGTATAATAAAGTTTTTCGTCCAAGGAAGGAACTGTGGCTTTCTCAAAAATTTACTGATTAAGTATTGATGAACAGTTTTATATTAATTTATGGACACTTTGGCCAAAACAATGTTTTAAACACAGAAAAATACATCAGCGAGGAAATATTGTCAATTTTTTTTATTAAAGTTAAAACTGTCAGCTTTTAGCACTGAACAGATTTTGATTAACTTTAGTATTTCGATAGGTTCATCAACAACCCATAACGTCCCACCTTTAGGCTCGGGTTTCCTCTCAGGAGAGGGTTACATAAAGTTTTTTCAAGTTGAATTTTCTTAGGCAGTCGTTTTTGTTACCACAAAAAGTTTCTTTAAGAAATTTGAAAAAGATTTTGACAAAATTGGCATTTGCCTACGCATTAAAGCATTTATACAATAGGATAAAACATTTTTTCTGAAACTTACTATACATTTGCTGAAACTTGCAAATTGATTATAATTATAAAGAGTTTTTGCATAATGTGAAATAACTTTACAAGAAAAGTGCTTGAAAAAAAAAATTAAAACAATAATATTATTTAAGCCCCTAAACACTTAATATCAACAAAATTCACAACACAAGCCAGGTCTATTCCACTAGACAGGCTACAGGCTATATATTTCAAAGGAAAACAAATCTTAAAACAATAGAATTAAAGACACAAACCCTCTGCACAGAGTGTATGATGAGGGTGGACTTGTTGGCGGCGCTGGCCGGACTCAGCTCCAGCTCACGGAGAGCTGACTCCGTTAGCTGAGAGGTGTCGTGGCCTGGGGAATGTTAGTAACCATATTTATTTATCTATTTGATGCCTTATCATCAGCAGCCTTTAACAGTCAATCACTGGACATTCTTCTGAAAAGACGTTGGGCATATCATATCACGCTGGGTAGACGGTTTGGTAAAAGGTATACATTTGTTTTTTTAATGAAATTTAAGAGGCGAACGAGCAGACGTTTCGCCTGATGGTAAGCGATTACCGCCGCCCATGGACACTTGCAACATCAGAGCTATCAAGTGAGTTGGCGACCTTTGGGGGATGGGGAAAGGGATGGGGGAAGGGTTGGGGTATGGGTATCCTCATTTTCAGGGGTCCGGATGGCGTAAGAAAGCGGTTCCCGGATCCCTCCCGTCTCAGGCGCAGAGTGGCACACCGTGGTGGTTTAGTGGGTAGTCTGGCTGGTGTCAGTCAGGAGTCCCACACGAAGCGAAGCCCCTGTACCCGCAGGGGGGGAGCGAAGTGCGTAAAGGCATTCCACCACGTCAAAAAAAAAAAAAATAAAAAAAATGGGTATCCTCATTTTATCGGTGAAACACAGAGCGGGCGCTGTTTCACACCGGCTTTGTTTTCAGTGAGGCTAAGGTATCGGAGCCGGCCCATTCATGCCGAAGCATGGCTCTCCCTTAGGTTAGTACAGTAACGAACTAGTATTTTTTTTTTGTAAACGAGTGTTTTTGTAACAAAAAATATAAAAAGGCAAAAGAGGTCTGTCATAGTTCTGTTCTACCTTTTTAAATATCTGGGTAAAGCAATGGCCAACCTCATCTTAGAGAAAGAGAATCAAGAATGGATGGGAGACTTGTTTTTTATTTTATCTTAAAGCTTGCCAAAGTGACTGGGGGCCTATTAAAATTCATTTTCATGTTTGTTTTTAACTGTGATCTAGCAAAGGCTGGGTAGGTACCTCACAAGGTCATCTTCCTTACCTTTACTAATTCCAAGACTATTTGTGTTCGGATACTAGTTCAATTGATTTTATCCTTTTATCAGATTTCCATGGAGTAACTGGCATCGACCCTCTGAGGGTGAACTAAATTCTTCCTAACCTCCCTAATATATACCCTTACCATTTTGTTTAAACGTAGTTTTAGTGGTGGTGGTGAGGTGGCCATGTGGTGAGAGAGTGCGCAAACTCTCCTTGATCTTGACAGGACGGGATCCCAGGTCTGGAATATCTGCTCCTTCGATGAACAGGAACTGTTATGGAGAAACATTAAAAAAATGTAGTATATTAATTGAAATTCACCTAGCCTGTTGCCGCTTTATGCTGGATAAAGGCTTCCCCCAGGGAGAGCTGGACGACCAGGTCTTGAGCTAATTGCATCCCTCATTCGCATTTGCATCCCAATTATAGGTTAACCATATTTATTTAACTGATATTCACATACTACTAAGATATTATTCATGGCACATATTTGTTATAAATCTAATGTTTACTGAGTAACATGACTTTTTTTGGTAATCTGTGAACAATAGTGTTGGTTACATGTTCATAAATTTTGTATCTAGTTATAATCCAACATGTATCTGGTTCTTGTTCAAAAATTAAAAAAAAGCAAGAGGAAACAGAGTTGTTCGTTAAGTATCCTGTCTGTAAAGGCAGAGGTGGCGGGTACGACTCCACCAATGATAAATATTCATATGATGAGCATGACCATTTGTTCGTTGTCTGTATGTGATCTTTACTATATATATATATATTGTTCGGAATATTTATCATTGGTGGAGTCGAACCCGCCACCTCTGCCTTTACCGACAGGATACTTAACGAACAACTCTGTTTCCTCTTGCTTTTTTTTATTTTCATCAGTTAAATAAATATGATCAGTTATATATATATTATATTCAGAAATATATAGGCAGTCCCCAATTGCTTAATAGGCTTGCCTGGCCCACCCTCACATTTGCAAAAGAGAGAAAGAGGGTAAGGGTTGGCGTATGGGCCTCCAGTACTCTCTGGGAGGGGTCCGGATGGCGTAAGAAAGCGTTTCCGGATCCCTCCCGTCTCAGGCGCAGAGTGGCACACCGTGTGGTTTTAGTCGGTTCGATTCCGACACACCGCCCCGCCGCAAACCCGGTAGGGTGAAGGCCCGAGAGGGATTACATACGTTAAAAAAAAAATAATGAGCCCATTCCCAATAGCTAGACTCATGAATACTTTCCGTTTCCACGATTCAGATTATATATAAAATAATTTCTCATTTAAAGGTATTAGATAGAAAAATAGAAAGAGGAGTTTTATTACCTCGACAGTAAGTGTGCCACTAACGTCGTGTTGTTCCATGGGCCTGGTCTGCAGAGCGATCTGTTGTCTTTGGGACGGAGCTGCCAGGAGTTCGTCTATACCCACCAGACCTAGGCCGAGGAACCTGGAAACATATTCTCGAAATATTTTAATTTTGTTTGTTTTTCAAAATTAAGTATGTAGATTAAAAACTAAATAGGAACATTTTAAGGACTAAAACTATACAACACATTAATAATACAATATATCTTAATTCGAAACTTTGTCCATGGTTTTCTATGAGGTTCTTTAAAGATAAAGTAATTACAATATATATTTTTAATAAATATTCATGAAACGTACACAAAAGAAACCGCGTCTCAAATCGGCAATTGAATCAGGGTTTCCTGGCAGAAAACTCAATGTTGGGTTAAGCACGCCTTTTGTACATGACACTTTCTTGTACTTTTTTCATACTTGTATTTTCAATGTGTACAATAAAGAATAAATACAAATACAATTTCCGAATCACATAAAATGTTGTCCCAGATGGAGATCGAACCCACTACACTCAGTAGGAAGCAGTGTGGTGGCCGCTCAACCACTGACCGTCAATGCTCTTCAACAGAAACGAAGAGTCCTGGAACCACGCGAGCTAATCACACCTGGAGAACCGCGGCCCGTAGGATTAGCTATCCAAGTAGAAGATGTTCTATCTCTGTTCCTCCGGTTACGTATAAGTTTCTGATAGCTTATCTTTTTTACCGTGGGAGAGCCACGCTTCGGCATGAATGGGCCGGCTCGTCCGGAGTGATACCACGGCCTCACAGAAAACCGGTGTGAAACAGCGCTTACGCTGTGTTTCATCGAGTGAGTGAGGATACCGGAGGCCCATACCCCGATCCAACGCTCCCTATCTCCCTCACCATCCCCCTTCCCCGTAGGCCGCCATAGTGTGGGTCACCATGCTGCATTGTTCTTTTTCGCATTGAGGATGGTGACCACCACTCTTGGATTCTGCTCATGCTTTCCATCAGGCAGGGCAGAGTCATTTTGGCNAAAAAAAAAAAATCTGACAAATAATTTTGACTAAACTTCCATATAAATTGTATCTAGCCATCTGTCAAATAAGCTACCCGGAACTTATCAGGACGTAAGACTAGCCACCCATTGACTAAACGGTTGGCCTAGTGGTTTCAGTGGTCGCCACACCACTTCCTACTGCGCCAAGTGTTGTGGGTTCAAATCCTACATGGGACAACACTTTGTGTGATCCATAAATTGCTGTTCTAAGTCTGGGTGTACTTTGTGTCTATTTCATGTATGTTTGTAAAGATCCCCGCGACACAGGAACGTATATTCCTAATGCGAGAGTTGTCTTTAAAAAAAAAAAAACCCTGCATGTACCTGTGTTGGCTGGCACCACCTCCAGGCGAGGGTGGACCTGTTCGGTCGTATACCTCGAAGAGTAGCTCCGCCGTCTGTGGAGACAGATCGCTGTGGATGAACAATAATCACATTAGATACTCCAGAATAATTATTCTTCAAATAAAAAAAAATAGTTAAACTTTCTACTATTCTATTTTATTAATAAAACTGGCAACATTTTTTTAAATTTCATTGAGCGAGCTAGCATTTGTTTGCGAGTCTGCCTGCATATATGTCGGTTATTTCTGATTTTATATTATCGTAAAGTTTTATCTTAACCCGTTGAGTATTAGCGTGAGAGAAGAAGATACAGTCCTGGGCAATAAATAATGCACATCGAGTTCTAGAAAGAAACATTCAGCTAATTTCGGCTTTGCATTGTCCCTTTCGTATGAAACACTAACAATCCATAACTCCACCGATTTTGATGAACAACTGACAAAACTTAACACATGCAGTGTGCGATGTGGAGGAACGGGTGTCATGTCCCTCCAACACAAAGGGAGGATCCTCCGACCAGGCGAGGTGTTCATGCCTGGCGGGCCACTGCCCAACGGTTGATGTTGGAAAGTTGTATATGTGTTAATCGGCGCGAGAAATTCTATTGCGCGATTTAGGATTGGTAGTTTCTTAGTTTTCTTCGTTGCTCCGTAGTTCGATGTTTCTTCGGTAGATGGCGCTGACATATATTTTATGTTGTTACCGTGTATTTGGAAGTCGCCACATGCGAAAGGGACAACGCTCTACAAAGCCGGAATTAGCCCAATGTCTCTTTCTAGAGGTCGATGTGTATTATTTCTTGCCCAGTACTGTACATAGTTTAGCAGTATTATTGATTTAGTATATTACAAGTCTGACAAAATAACTCTACTTTGCCTGGTGATAGCATAAGCAGAATCCAAGAGTAATAGTGATCGCTATGGTCCACACTATGGAGGTCTATTAAGATGTACTGGTCTGGCTCTCACCAACGAAGCACGACAGAACAGCTACTGTCACCTTAGGTTGATCTTCCGNTGGAATGCCTTTACGCACTTCGCTCCCCCCTGCGGGTACAGGGGCTTCGCTTCGTGTGGGACTCCTGACTGACACCAGCCAGACTACCCACTAAACCACCACGGTGTGCCACTCTGCGCCTGAGAAGGGAGGGATCCAGGAACCGCTTTCTTACGCCATCCGGAGGGAAGTAGGACCCTGGTCGAACCGACCCTACCGTGCTGAACAAAATCAGTGTGGTTCTATTACCTTGAAAAATCTTGGGTCAAGTTACGCTTACTTGATGGGTAGATGTGTCTGACGGATATAAATATAAGTTACTTACAACAAAAAGTGTTCTTCCCATTGTGGGCTGGTTGTGTCCTTCTTGAAGCCCGTCTGGTTCTTCTGTGGAGGCTCGTCCATCTCCACCACGCAATATGGAGCTATGCATCCGGTTTTACCTGAAACCAACGAATGTGATCGAGTTGCTTTAAGGGTCAAATAAAAAAATAAAAGAAAAATAAATATTTCGGACACTTTACACACAACGCCATCTAGTCTCAAGCTAAGCAGAGCTTGAGTTATGGGTACTAGACAACTGATATAAACACATATATACTTTTTTTTCGGAAATACATACATATTATACATAGAAAACAACCAAACTCCGAAACAAATATTTGCAGATCATACTAACATTTGGTCTGACCCGGGAATCGAACCCGAGACCAATATACAATGTTTTTGTTTTGATGATTTAAAAAAGGCAAGCTCTTGGAATATATCATGTGTATCATGCTACTGACCTGACTTCAAAATCATACACGAGTCACACAGAATAACCAGATTCAGAGCAACAATTTGTAGATTTGTACTAATTTTAAACATTTTACACATAATTCCCTGATCAAAAACTAGTCTTATTTGTAAACATACATACATTTTTGATTACATTATACATAAGTTACACTTCAACACAACAAATGATTGCTCCTCACACAAATATTTTTCTGAATGGGAGTCAAACCCAAGACCTCCCGTTTAGAGTCAGTGACGACGGACGGAGTGGCAGCGAAGTAAAGCCAGCCGTAGCTAGCGTAGCGTATTCTGAAGAACTTTGGGTTGAATTTTAATTGTTACCGAGTTTCGCCGCCACTCCGTTCGTCAGCGCTGACCCTTGACAGTTAATGTCACAAACCATTTAATCAATAGACCTGTCAACAGTTGCAGATTCTTTTAAAAACATAGGCTGGCTGACCTGAAAAGGTAACCTGGCAAGTTTCCACTTACCTCCCAGGTCCTTAGCAGACACGACCTTGACCAGCAGTCTCTTGTCACCAAGTAGCACCATGCTGCCGGCAGTGGAGTTAGGAGTGGACGTGTACATCTGGCGGTCGGACTGTAACTGGAAAAAGAGAACTATGACAAGGAGAATAGCTAAGATCGGAATTGAGAAGCTAATACTGCGACAGAACATTTTAAGTCAGAATTGTTTCATGTTTTTTATGCAGCAAAAGAGAGGTAGGTTATTTCTGCTGCCGATAGACACAAGATGCTGAAGAGTTGCAAGTCGTAAATTGAGAACCATATTTTCGCACTTATGGGCATCTCTCCTAAGGTGACAGTATGGCCTCACAGTCGTGTTGAATAATTATATCCCTGCTTTGTACTAAATGGAAGATGTGAAGATGAAATTCATGGTCCTAAATTGTGAAAGGGACATCGAAAGGCGCATGGTCTCTTCAAGTGGTAAAACCTGTCTGGAGTTTTTGCTTCAGCTGAAAATCAGTGCTGTGGTTACTTTCAGGATTGCAGCATATGCTGAGGTCTGGCCTTTTGCAACTATTTCTTTTTTTTAGCTTCGTAATATTGTGTTTAGTTAAATCTTTGTTTAGCGGCTTAGTTGTACATACCTACAATAATTTGTTTTGTTCGTGTGGTTCATAAACAGATTCTCTTTCTTTCTCGTATTTACTAAGTCTTTTATTTGCTGTATTGCTCTCTTACCATAGCGTCATAGTGAAGCGGCAACCTATGAGGAGTAGTCTCCACGTAGCGGCGAAGACGGGGGCACGTTGGGTACTGGGCAAGGTTGAACTGCAGGTTCGTGCTGCGTAGAGCGCTGACTACGATATCACTGCGAATAGGAAAAAGCTTGTCAGCAAGGATATTGGAGAAAAATTTTGGAAGCTTTTGAGAATTCAGGCGTTACTTGGATTCTCTCCATGCTTTCCATCAGTCACTTTGGTAGGTGAATATATAATAAAAAACTTTCTCTTTCGATTTAAATGACGCTAAAATCGAAATTTGAAGTCTTTTGCTCATAACGTTATTGTGAGCAAAGTATATGTTCAGATTCTGGCGAAGACTTGATGATCTGACACCAACAGACTCAATGTAAAATGGATCATATCAGTAATAGTTATAAAGCTGTAATTTGTCAGGATGGTGTATCATAATGAGATTCACACGCTAGACCATCACGATGTTATCCGTTTTTTAGACATAGGTCTTCAACAAGCTTATCACTAGAACATATATCAATGTCACTAATACTGAAATTATCTGCATTTTTTTGCCACATTACCACTGCTAAACTGCTAATTTGTGAAATATAATAAACAGTTTAGATTTTTCAATTTTCTAGCAGAATTTGTAGTTCTTTACCTGATAGCGTTCTGCAGGTTGTTTTCAGTGGCATTAGGTCTGAGAGCTCCAACTGGAGCCAAGGCCACCTTCACTTCTGGCCACCCATCGCACTTGAGTTCACCTGTCAGCTTGTCTGTCACGCAAACCACGTTCAACCGTGCTCTGAATCTGGAGTTCATTAAGAGTTTGGTGAAAATCTCATTTTTAAAGGCAACTATCTGATTTGAGAGGTTTAACACTGTATCTGAATGTTAGTTATTAAAATATGAACAATCATTTTGTATTTTTTTAAATGTCTTGTATTTTACTGTATACTTTTGATTTACTGTTGCATTTTTGAGGTTATGGTGGTAATTTGCAAAAGACATGTTACCAACATGGTAAATAGTTTGTTGTTTATGGTTTTACGTAAAAGTATTTCGATAATAAACGCAGGAATACAAGCACTGGAAAAAGGAGGTTCTTAATGAGGTATTTTACGTTTTAAGATAAAAAAATTGAGAGGTCACACACAGAAGTACTCTCAATACTCTATTTATACTGAAATAATTTAGTCCCAATAAAATTTAAACTTTTAACTGAAATAATTTAGTCCCAATAAAATTTAAAGAAAAAAATACCACTTCGAAGGGTAGGAAATTAAGAAACAAAAAATACTGTTACCAATCATCATTAGGAGAAAATTTTTTGGGATTGATATTTGTGTGAATATCGAGCCTAAAACTGATTCCGAATGTTTGGGAAACATCCCTTTGTTATTCTTGGGGTTTGGCAATCACTTTAACTAAAACTCATTGATGACTGGAGTACCGAATACCAATAGGCAGCTCCGCTTTCTATGAAGATGTTAGCTTATTTGCCACTTTATTGGTGTGTATAACCTTACCTGTTCACGTTAACCCTGTAGTGGGACACCTCCACCTTCTCCCCACGTTGGCTGAAAGCTTTAAGTTGGAACGCTGGAGTAGCATCGCAGTCACACGTAATGGTCTGGGAATAAAGGCATCGATTATAAATATACAGCAAGAGCTAACCTCACGCAGCCTGGTAAAGTCTGCAATTGCCCGTAGCGTAATAATTTTCTCCCGTTTTTGTAACATTCTTCAGTTGTGCTCCGCTGCTGTTGGTCTTAGCGTGATGATATATAGCCTACAGCCTTCCTCGATAAATGGACTATCTTGTTCAAATAGAACCAGTCCTGAAATTAGCGCGTTCAAGTAAACAAACTCTTCAGCTTTGGCAAATATAAGTTTTCATGTTTCTAATTTAAAAAATGATAGGCATCCATACAAATTTTTTACCCCTATTTCACCCCTTTAGGGATAGAATATCTAGAAATGATAAGATACGTATCTACTCCTTTTTAATCAGTAACCCAAAAATAAGATTTTATGTTCCCAACTTTAAAAATAACCGAATGACTTTCATACAAACTTTCAACCCCTATTTCAGCCCCTTATATATAGAAATTCCAAAATTCCTTACTAGTAGGTGTCTATTAAATAAAACGATCCTACTCACCAAATTTCACAGCCCTAACTTAAATATTTTAAGCTCAACAATGATGAATCAGTCAGTCAGTGAGTCAGGACATATTATTTTATAAGTATAGAAGACTACAGATTAAACAAATTAATTTACTAAACTAAAATATTAATTAGTCCGTGTGGTGACGGATTAGGAATATGTGGTGTTACCACCCTTAATCCTTCCGTGGGGGTCGTAAGAGGCGAGGGAACAAATTACGCCGGTATCAATATACGAACGCATCTTTCCAGCTTGACCAAAACCTCCATTCCAAAGAGAGGCCTTTGCACTGCAGTGGACTGTTGAAACATGCAACGAACGAACCAAATTGATTCATCATCATCTTCCTAGCTTTTATTATTCCCAAGATTTGGGGTCGGCTCAGTTAACCAGTTTTACCTGAATATCAGTTTTTAAACGGAGCGACTAGCAATCCGATGAACCAAATTGATTACTATTGCAGAAAGTGAAAACATGTCCATGAGAAATGTATTATTATATTTTCAATATAATATTTTTGGAATTTTAGAGCCAGTGCAGACATTACTAACACTCAGTCAAACTATATTATTAGCTTAATAACTTTGTTATTGACTACCAAAATAAATAACAAAAAGATAAAACAGAAAAGACCATAAACATATCCTTAATTCTGACATAAATAATGAGTTTAATGCCCGAGGGAGAGGACAAACAACTTACATAACAGATTTACTCTGATAGATGTTATTCGAGACTTATCGTGGGAATTGCGATGACCCCAATCGTGTTTTCCAGTATCCATATAGTCTCGATTGTCTGGTAATCCTATCATAAGTAAATCTACTGGTATTTGGAGGACGGTATAAACCAAGATTGGGTCTTAATTTTTTCCCCAAAAATAAGTTCAGTAGTCAGTCCAGCCGATCTAGAGGAACCGGAACAAAGCAACAGAAAAAGAAATATATTTTGATGTAAGTATCGCATACATATATACATATGTCAAATATGAAAGTTTATCAACAAAATAAAAAAACAAAATAAACACATGTCAGCAAGGAATGGAACGCAGTATGTTAAATATTACCGTGGAGGAGCCACACTTCGGCACGAATAAGCCAGCTTAACCAGAGTGATACCACGGACTCACAGAAAACCAGTGTGAATGAGAGCTTACGCTATGTTTCACCGCATGAGTGTATATATCGGAGGCCCATTTTTTTTTTT
>PKRV01002889.1:491098-625819 GCA_003709505.1 Hyphantria cunea
GCGTAACAAATTACGCCCAGCCCGGAGGGGAGACGCTCGCGAAGGACCCAGTCGTACCCCACGTTCCACAGGAGTGGTCCTAGGACAGACCCCTGCGGAACGCCGCACGACATGGGTCGCCGTCTCAAGGCGCCATCTCGATCCTCGTACACGACGGTACGCTCCTCCAAATAGTCTGCCACCAGCCGCCTCAGGTACTCTGGCACCCCGTGATAGCGGAGTGCTTCCCTGATGCAGCTGAATGGCAGACTATTAAAGGCGTTGGCGATGTCCAGAGACACCGCCAACACCACGCCGCCGCAGCTCACCGCCTCTTCGGTCACGGCCCTCAGGCGCACCACGGCATCGACCGTCGAACGCCCCTCTCGGAACCCGAATTGGGCGTCCGACAGGTCTGGGCCCACCTCGCTGATATATCGGAGGCCCATACCCCAACCCCAAAGGCTCGGCAACAAACTTGTGACGCCTCTGGTGTTGGGGGTGTCTATGAGCGGCGGTAATCGCTTACCATCAGGCGATACCTCTGCTTGTTTGCCTTCTATTCCATATTAAGAAAGCACAAAGAATAGGGCACGCCAAAATAAGATTTAAAATAAAAGAAATAGACGAACTCAGCTAGAGTTGAATTAGAAATGGGCCGGCCGGCTCGACTTAAAAAGTATGGTTGGACATAACGAATTACATTATGGAAAGGACCAGTTGGTAAGCACTATAGACGAAGGTCACTCACTGGATGGGTTAATGAGATAAAAAAACGAGAGAAGTGGAAGGCTTTAGTGGAGGCCTTTACCTGAGGGGGGTTGCAATAAAAAAAAAGTATTAGATAACTTATACAGATATAGATAGATACATGGATAATTTCTTAATTTTTATTTTTTAAATGTTATCTAAGTATAAAATAAATATAAATATTTTCTGCCATTTTTACACACAACGCCATCTAGTCCCAAACTAAGCAGATTTTGTACTATGGGTACTAGACAACTGATATTTATATATGTAATTAGTTGCAAAACAAATATACTGCGTTCTTTAGCATAAATTTAGATACAATGTTGCTCATTAAAATTGTATAATACTGGAAATAAAGGCATTCTAATTTTATTTATATAGACACAATTGAAAATGAAAGAAACAAACTAGAAATCAAAATGGCTGAAATTCGAATGCTGATACAATTTATAAGCAATATTGTCGTACACCCACACAACTTATTTATCATAGTGAATATGACACTTTGTTTGAGATAGATTTGACATGGGGATATAGCTCAGTGGTAGAGCAATCGACTGCAGATCGATAGGCCCCCGGTTCAAATCCGGGTGTCCCCTAAATTGTTATAAAATTATTTTTCTTGAATTATTTTTTGTGATTACTTAATATGTATAATTCAAAGAACTTACCTGTTGGCAGAAATACAAACAAATAAAAATTTTAATGGTCACGGCAACTGTCAGCTGACTGTCTGTTTCAACCGGGGATACCCGAAATAATCCATTAACCTTTTTGGAAATGGGGTAACCTACATTTCTGATTAACATATTCAAATTCAAAATCATTTACTCAAGAGTAAGTGACATTTATAAACGTTAAATTGAAGCTACAGATAAAAATCATAGATCGACACAAACAGACGCCAGATGTACTCTATTGTCAAGGTGAATTAATTGAAAACACCTAAATCCTCTGTCTGCCTGTGTCGATCCTTAACCTCCAGTTCCCAAAATGCGTAGAGCTTTATGAGAAGAACATGGCCACTCTTTTTAAAAGCCAGATAATCAAATACAATAATTTACACGAAAGGTAAGGAGAACGCAAGTTGTCGCCACCTTATTTTCATTTTATTAAATACTACCAAAAAAAACACTCAGTGATATCAAAAATAGATGTAACCGAATTAAAAATGTTAACATGAATAATCTAATACCCTGTATTGATACTAGTTAACCTTAACCGAATTGATATAGGTTTCTGGATATTTGTAGGTCCGTGATTCAATCTTTCTTACAGTCGTAGGGGGCGTTCATTGTTTGAGTGAGATGCCCCCCACCTTATGAAAAGGGGGACGTCGGCTAATAAAAAGATTTTATTTTTCACAAGTGATAAAGAAAACTGATTTATTTTCGCCGTGGGTTAACATCTATCATTTAGTGTTTAATTAATTGTAATTTAGCTTTAATTTGGGCTAATCTTTATTATTTGGGTTAAATCATAACACATGTAATTTATTAACCGAATCAATGGGAATTTGAAACGGTTACAGATTGATTCGGTAACCGTTTATAATGCATGCCGTTATCCATGGGTTTTCCGATCCCTACTTCCTACAGAAGGGTTTTCAATTCAGCAGTTTGCTTTTCTAGCCTCCTACTTCATCATCATCTTATATCAGAGCTCCGACATTTGTCAGGTGATCTAAAAAATTCGGCGAGTTTCTTAAACCAGAAAATGTAGGGGAAACAGGTGTTGGAATACCAGTAGCCTAACTCGGTGAAAGTCAATGAAAAAAGTACTTAGGGGGTCCATTAATTACGTGAGGCGTTTAGGGTTCAGGGATCTCGTATTCTTTTTCACAATACGCAAAATAAAACTTTTTAATTTTCACTGGAATTCTCGCCTACTTTCTAAGCAATCTGAAATGCTAGCCTAGCTAACTATTCTTCATTACAAATATTCAGCAAATTATATTTTTTCGTTTACAATTAATGCATTCACACTAGAAACATGTTATAAAAAAATATTACATGAGATTAGAGGATGGGGGAGGGGATTGAGCTAAATCTCACGATATCTCACCAAGACGGGGCAGGGGTGTCTTGTGAATAACGGATGCCCTCTTAACACTGGTCTTCTGTGAGTTTATGGTGTTCTGGTCGAGGCTCAAATGTCTCCAAAGTATCTCTAATAATGTCACATTATATAGCCCATAAGGCTACACAATAACACATTAAATGTTAGATAACAAGAAACAAAGCACAATGACATGCAACGGTCCGTTTTACGCTCGGAACAATTCAATTTCACTAAGCGGATGTTATGATTGCGTTAAACGGATTGCATTCACGCTACTCCAATGAAAGGATGGTGTTCCTTTCATCGGATTGCATTGATGGCGTAATGGTTAAGCGATCACTTTGACTGACTAAGTGTTGTGGGTTCAAACCCCAAACGGGACTAAACTTTGTGTAAATTCTGTTTAGTCTGGGCTTTTTTTGTGTCTATTTCATGTATATTTGTATAATACCCCGCGGCACAGGCATATTCCTTTTACAGAAGATGGCTTTAAAAAAATAGTAAGAGAAAGTTTAAATAATCATAACCGAACTACAATAAAACTTTTAACAAAATTAATATAACAAATTTCACCGGCGCCGTTAGTACGAATCTATAGACACCATATTCAATAACATCGATTCAAATTCAAGATCATAATAATGAATTTAGACAAGTGACATTTATGAACGTCAAATTGAAGCTACAGATAAAAATCATAGATCGACATAAACAGACGCCACAGCATGTACGGGATTTTCAAGGTAAATTAGGTGAAAACATAAAAATCTACTGCCCGCTTGTGTCGATCTACAATTTGCAGTTTCCAATATGCGTAGAGACTTATGAGAAGAAACAAACAAAAGAAGAAAGAAACTCACGGCCAATCTTTTTAAAACTCACACATTCAAGTACAATAGTGTTAGTATTACAAGAAAGGTAAATAGTATGCAAGCTGTTGCCACCTGAATTTCATTTTATTAAAAGGCTCCAAAATCTAACGTACCAACAATTCAGTACTTTAGGCACTACGGTGAAACATACTAACGTTTTCACGGTATTTCTTAAGACTCACTCTGGGAAGAAACGCCGAAATCAACCACAGACGGAGGAATGCTTTTTGAAAGTCTATGTACACGAATTAAAGAAGCTATGCCTTGCACCTACATACAATATAATTCATGACAATATTTAAATGTATAGTATTATGGTATCACACACACCACATTTATTTTTAAGTAGCAACACTATGTAGTAGTTACTTCCTATTTTAGATAGCAACATTTTACATTCTTCCCTTTTTCGTTTGTTCGAGACACCACAGCGGAAGTTTTATTTAAATGTGTTCACCACAAACACAATTAATTTATTTTACGCTGAAACATGTGCAAGACTTCTGAAGTGATAACTTATGGGAGAGTAAACTTAACCGGTTCGTTACGTAACGCGTTACGGCGCTCACTTTCAAAGAGCTAGCAATATTTCGTACAGCTAAAATATATTTTATAATCAATAAAATATTGAACCTTTTCTTGCAGTATCATATTAATATACACAAAATTTAATTAATAACCTAAGATTTTCTCAAGTTAAACAATATCAATATGAAACAGTTCAACTTAGAATATTTTAAGCTATCACTTTTGTCAGCCGTCCCGGGACGCACATGTTTTTTGTTATTTATGGATTTGTATTGCAACAATTTCACCTTTGCTCGGATGTTTGAAATGTTAATTTCCTTCATTAGAGTTCATAAACAGCAGATTTTTATATACGTAAGCAATACTTACAACATCATCTTTGGAGTCACACTCGCAGAACACATTGGAGATGTTAGGGGGGTGGCTGTCGAGAGCTCGCACCAGCTCTACGCCAATGCCTTGCTGGAACAAGAGAAGCAAATATTAATTAATATACAATCTTTACAAATATCTATTGGTTTTTTTATCTCTCAACTATTCAAAAAAATATTTTTGGTAAGAAGAGCCACGCTGATTTCAGCTGATCAACGGGGCGGTACCCTTGCACCCAGGCCCATTTGTTCTGTTGTGTATTGTTAGTGCGTAGAAGACCGGAGGCCCAGTGCTACAGAGTCATCCCTGGGCCGCCATAGTGTGGGAAAAATCACCATGATGCATTGTTGTATGTCTGAATTTGCAATGAGTGACCACTACACTACACTCTTGGATACTGCTGATGCTTTCCATCATTAGGCAGAGTAGAATCACCTGAACAGGCTCATATATAGAACAAAGTTGAACCGACTTCCTACTACTGTGATAAACTTGACAATGCATTATTATGCATTTAATTCTCTGCAATATTTTTAATTAAATTAATTAATAAATTCATCGACAACCCATAACGTCCCACTGCTGGGTTCGGGTCTCCTCTTAGGAGAAGGTTAAGGACATACATCCCCACGCTGGCCGATTGCGGGTTGGGAACTGTTAGCTATTAGAAAACTTAAATTGTTTTTTTTTTATCTGTACTAATATTGTAAAGCAGTAGAGCTTGGGTTTGTAGGGGGAAGTCACTAAATCTACTGACCGATTTTGAAAATTCTTTCACCAATATTATGCCACATTATTAGTGGCAGTGGGCTGGCCACATTTGCCGAAGAACCGATAACCGTTGGGGTAAACGAGTTCTTGAGTGGAGACCGCGACTCGGCAAACGTAGTGTAGGACGTCCACAGGCCAGGTGGAGCGATGATTTGCGCGGGACGGCTGGCAGGAGCTGGATGCGAGAAGCCATAGATCGAACTAAGTGGCGTAAATTGGAGAGGCCTATGTCCAGCAGTGGACTGCGATAGGCTGATGATGATGATGATGATTGTGAGTGACATAGGCTGTATATATACCTGAAAAGTGATTACCGCGATATCCTAAATACTCGTTAACAAAGTTAGTAATTTTTTTATTATGACAATAAAACTTCTCCGAATATTTACGTTACCATAGCAATGCAAAACTTTAGTTTCTTTAATGGCTGTCTAGACGATTCATCTTGGTGTTTCTATTAAGTTCATAGATAGTTGAATAATTATGTTATTGTCACATCTATATCTTCGTGATCAAAATAGCTACCTCTCGTTTCATAAATTCTTTAAGCCTTTATCTTTTTTAATTGTTTTGTCGTTTTTCAATTATTATTTTAATGAAATAGGCGGAAAAACGAGCACACGTATCGCCAGATGGCAAGCGATTACCGCCGCCCATATTAATGAATATTTTAATTTGAATTTTTTTGATGGGCCAAACGGCCAGCTACGATATTGTGTTATTTTTTTTATATAATTAAAAAACTTTTTATGTTTAATTGTTTTAAGAAAAAAACATCGAAGGCGATTTTTTGAATAGTATATCGGTTTTTTATGGAAAAGTCAGGAAAACGAGCAGACGTGTCGACTGATGGTAAGCGATTACCGCCGCCCATGGACGCCCGTAACACCAGAGGCGTCACAAGTGCGTTGCCGGCCTTGGGGGATGGGGAGAGGAATGAGGGGAAGGGTTGGATTATGGGCCTCCGGTATCACTCACTCGGTGAAACACAGCGCAGTTGCTGTTTCACGCTGGTTTTCTGTGAGGCCGTCGTATCACTCCGGTCGAGCCGGCCCATGCATGCCGAAGCGTGGCTCTCCTACGGATGGATGGAGCGGTTTAGCCGTGAATACGTAATAGAAAGACAGACAGAGATACTTTCGATAGTAGATTTAGAAGTCGAAAATGAACAACTTAGTTCTAAAAGATGCCGTTTCTTCAATTTAAACTTGTTAAAATAAACCAATCGCCGTAAAACACGTTTAGAAACGATGAAAAACATTGTAACGAGCTGCGTTATCGCTCTTTCTCATAAATTGTTGTGTAGATTCTGATAACTGTAGTGTTTTGTTGCCTATTGATAAATTTTCTACTTGAAGTAGTTGAGTTAAGGAGCCCGCAAACTGCAGACTTACCATTGGCCTTAAGTCTAATTGATTTCTTACTGCCGTTTTTAATAATCATTCTCTGATTGAAACTGGAGGCAGTTTATGTATATTTATTCAATATTAGCTGACCCGGCGAACTTCGCACCACCATATTCATAAACATCTTCTGAATTAGCGAAAAACTTCTTTTAGTAAGCCCATGTTAACTTCCCGCAGGGCCGCAGTGTATACGACTAAGCGGACTAATAAAACATAACACCTCCGGTTTTCTTTTATTTTTTCTTACAAATCTTGTCCTGACAATAACAAACACATGAAAAAAGATTTATCCAATTTGGTGCAGTCGATAGAAAGTTACGCGCGCACATACATTTTTGTGATTCATTTTTATTTATATAGATTATATAGATGTTTAATTCTACACTTTTATTGATGTAGTGAACGATCAAATTTTATTCCTACTTTTGACTAGTTTTGTGGTCAAAAAAAGAAAAAAAAGCTATTTTTAAGAGAAATCAGACCCTTTTTAATAACCTATTGTAGTTCAGGTTTGAATTTATCTTGTTTTTTAAGGGATGATCTTCTAAAATCCCCGTTACAAGAGTCATTCAGAGAATTTACCGTGGGAGAGCCACGCTTCGGCATGCATCGGCCGAGTGATACCACGGCTACACAGAAAACCTAAAAAGTTTAACCTAAAAAGACCATCTCTCCAAACCTCTCGTATAAACGAAACACGATATTACCTTCCTACTGCCTAGAGGGCTTTGTTAATAGGAAACATGCCCTAGTGAGCTAGTAAGCTTCTGGTGGAGATCCTGACTGATTCCCTTACATAGAAGGCGCTGAGTGTTATAATGTTTTTTGCGTCTGCATGCAATCTAAAACTGATATGGTGCGTCAGTGAAATGCACACCGAACTTGCGTTAACTATCGTTCTTATGTAAGTCGGTGTGCGCTTAATGATCCATCAGTAAATGGTTGCAATGAAAGTATCAATGTAATCGTTGTTTCATATCCATTAATGTATTACTTTCACGACTTCTAAGGTGCCAGGAACTCGTAAAAAAGACGTATCGGTAAATCAGTTTTTAGCGCCATTAGCCGTAAGTTGTGTTCAAAGGTTCAATTGTGCGGAACTATTCGCACTTAATAGGGAATATGCATAAAATTTAACTCAAATATTTTTCTATATACTTTATTGTCTTAACAATATACTTAAAAGATATTTGTTTTTATTTAGTGAATATTAAAACCCAGAAAATATTGAATAAAAAGTAAAAATTAAGGGAGGGAAATTCAAATTTAGAAAACTATTATTAGTCGAAACGAAATAAGATGTCACTTCATCGAAATTATAGGAGTCGTAATTCAAACTGTGCTGGTGGTATTTGTGAGAAAAATTACCTTCTTCCATGATTTTATAGCAATTTACCTGTTAAATAAGTTTAAAGTAACTGAATTACTGAATAGTAAACAAACATGAAATGACAATGACGTAATTGGCTGTGTCAAAAGCGCGCGCAAAATGGCGGCGTTTGAATGAACTCAAATTTAGTCAGTGTTTTTTAAATTTCACTTTGAAAATTAAAATGGTTTGACTATTTTCAAGCCTATTTAATATTTTTCTATGTTATAGATACATGCATATTCCCTATTGCTTATTCTAATGATGAATTAAATTTGAAGATATAAGTGTAAAGGGGTTAATACTTATTTTTTAGGTTCGAGAAAGTGGTGCTATACGCTGCGATCTGACACTCTTCATTACCATGACTGGACCCATTGCAATTTAAGTCTTTATCCCTAATTTGCGTCTCAGGAAGACCGCAGTGGTCTGCGTGCAACTAGATCGGTACATGATGGAACACACACGTTCGGGTTCTTCCGTCAAGGGATGATCAAGTTCCACTAAACAAAGACGGATCGTCGTGTAGTAGTTGCATTCGTTAAGTAACTAACAATCAGCAATGGAATATTTTTAAGTGGCACGAACGCCCGGCTCGAACGGAATGTTACCTCAGTATTTTTCCTTTATTCTTTTTCTGTTTGGCTCTGCTCAAAACGACTCTATTCTGCTTGATGGAAAGCATAAGCAGAATTCGAGAGTGGTGGTCACCATATTCATTGCGAATGCAGACAATGCACCGTGGTGACCCACACCTTGGCGGCCTAGTGATGCTTCTGCATCATTGGGCTTCTCGTCTCGCACTCACCAACGAAACACGAAAGCACGTACGCTGTCAGTTTACGTTGATTTTTCTATACAAGGGTAGCACCAGGGGGAGCCGCCCCGTTTGTGCTGAAATTAATTTATTTAATGAAATCAGTGTGGCTCAACTATCTTATAAACTGTCTCACAGGAACCCGGTGGTAAATGATTATTTTGCTCTTCTAATTAGGAGGGGTGGGGCTAAGGCGGTTGTAATTATAAAATAACAATAAAACCAAAATCGACTTTGACCAAATTGAAATGGGACCGGGACAAGACGCGAGAAGCACTAACTTTCAAATAACAAAAGAATCTTCAAAATCGGCACACCCAGTCGAAAGTTATAAGATAACAAAATATAAAAAAAAATACATTCGAATTGAAAACCTGCTCCATTTTGGAAATCGGTCAAAACCTTTGATTTTACGATAATATATCTAACTATCTATAATAAGTATATACCTGTGGAATGTGTCAGGATGCTAGATTTTAGCACGTCTTGTTTCTAATACATAACAGCAATGTCTACAGATATTTTATCTGCATCGTAAACCGAGTCATCAAAAATAAACTACAATCTTTGAAACATATTTCTAACAGTTTTGAAAACAAAATACCTATTAAAATACATCACCTTTTTAATATGGATGATTTGATAAACTACAACAACAATTAATTAATATTTATAAATATTGATGACCTCAAATCGAAATAATTACGTAAGATGCGCCTGACACGTGTAGTTTCGTGTGTCATTAACACATTTTAAATTCGTGAACTATTTGGCATTGGTAAACGATTTTAATGCCTATTGTATCGTTTTCTGTTATATCGGACTCGTGTTAGGCTTTGTGCGGTTTCCTTTGCCATTCTCTAATTGAAAGTTCATTAGAGTGAAGTTTAAATTCTATTTGCAGCGTGACAGTTCGAAATTTGAAATATAGTGAGTTCTTTGTCATCGTTTTATTTCTTGGCTAAGCTTTGGACCCGTCTGTACCACTTTTGGCGGTTTGTTATTTTATTTTTCTTTGAATTTTGTATTGTGAACTAAAAACTTTATAATAATAACTATCGCATTGATAATATGAGGTAGTTGACGTTGGCTATCTATTCTGCATAATTCGTTCACCAGGATGATGTGATCCATCGTTTAAAGTTCATAGACAAAACAAATTCAATAGTTTATATTAATTAATAAACAAAATTAACGCGACAAATATTTAATTATTATTGCGTTATAACTTCTGATGTACGGATGCAAACTATATGAAGGTAACATAGTTAACAAAAAAAAAATTTAGATTAATATAAATCAATCGATTATCATTTATAATCAGTATCATACGTACATTTTTGGTTGTCACTATTTAACTGTCAAAAACTTTTGAATCGAAAGAACTCAGAATTGGACGCTATACAAATGGTTTCTTTTAAATAGTATCAACAACTTTGTCATTAGTCTTTTTTGAATAACAGTATGTCATAGCATACTTATCATTGTTTTGTTATGATGTAATCTTAAAATGAAGAATAAATAAAACAATTGTCAGCGAATTATACAATATGTTATTGGAATATTTGTTAGTACGATATATCGAATTGTAACCTTCCCTTAAAAAGCTATTTCCTCAAGTTAGGCTGGGATCGGCTTAACGTCTACTATGACACGGCTAGCAAAAAAGAAGTAACTGTCATCAGACTTCTGGAACTCGAGTATTAGTCGATATCAAAGTTCTATAGAAAGAATCGAACCCTTAAAATCGCATCAAAAGTCGATTTTGGTTTGATTGCTTTCCTTCATGTCTTCCCTATGAGGTGTATGTCTTGCCTGCCTTAGACTTCTTTGCTTATCTACCTTTCCTTTCAACACACCAACAGCAACACAACACCCAGCTATGTGGCAAAAGACTCGGGAAGAAATTTAAGGGACCACTTACAGAGAGTTAGGAAACCCTTAGATAGTGGTCAGTATTTACAGGGACCTACATACCAAAGTACATAGGTGTCTCTTAAAAATTAGGGGCTCGAATGTTGACGAAAGAAATCTCGACAAAGACCTTGACATCAAACTAGGTAGAAGCCAAATATCCACGTTTACAAAGCTAATAGTATTACTGGTCTTATATTACATCATCGTAATAATCCACAGACCAACAAAATACACAATTCCACGAACAACAGACAGACGTGACATTTCCAAGGTCAAGGTCACGGAAAGGTCGAAGGTTCACGTGGAACTTATATTATTGGAGTGAATCACATACATTATGTCTCACTTATGTCTAACTTAATTTCATTAACTGCCTCGGTGGCGCAGTGGTAGCGTACGCGACTGTTGTCCATGAGGTCTCGGGTTCGAATACTGGGTCGGACCAAATGTTTGTATGATCTGCAAATATTTCTTTCGGAGTTTGGGTGTTTTCTATGTATAATATGTATGTATTTACAAAAAAAAATGTATTTATGTATTCATATCAGTTGTCTAGTACCCATAATACAAGCTCTGCTTAGTTTGGGACTAGATGGCGTTATGTGTTAGATGTCCGAAATATTTATTTATTATTTATTGACATTCAGTGGATACCTATTTGCCTGAATGTCTTTCTTTTAGGATTAGCTCTCTTTAACCATTTTTATGGTTAACAATTTTAGATTTCCTCACTGCTATAACATCACGCTACTAACAATAAGACACTCAGACGAGGTTACGAGGATCAGCTGGTAATAGATAATTGGCAATAAACTTCCACATCCAAGCAATCCAATCCAAACAATTTATTCCTCCGAGTTTTCCTTTCAGACCTATTTGTTACATAAAAAAAATACTCTCTAATATGATCCGATTAGCATCTTAATAACAAAATATCTTCCTAAATATTTATCACAGAGTTGCTAAAGATTTCAGAAGATGGAGTAATATATGTACATAGATCTCGTAAAACAATGGTAGTCTGGCAAAAGGCCAGCGCCATCGTGCCAAACGACTGATAGAGGTTATTGGCAGCGGAGACAAATTACGTGTGCATTTAAAAAAAAAGAACTTGTCTCTGCCGGTTGTTCTATCAATGTCATAACTTCAAGTACATAGTTGATTCGATATTTAAAAATAGTATAATCGACTATCTGCTTACGTTTTATTGTTGAGATCAATCTTGTGAAGAATATAATATTACTTATTGACTTTTTATATAAATTTTCGGACGTTTTAAAATCTAAGTTTATGGCCCTTGAATACCACATTTTCAGAATAACATAACAACAACCCATAATGACCTACTGCTGAGCTCGGATCTCCTCTCAGGAGAGGGTTAAGGCCATAACGTCCACACGCCGGCCAAGTGCGGGTTGGGGACTGATAAGACAACGTTGTGGCTACATAATCTTGCCGTTGGATGTTTTTAAACCGCCTGAAGGCCTCCAACTAGGCAGTTATCCTAGATAACAACCGGGACCGACTGCTGAACGTGACCTCCGAATCACGGAGACGCTCATGGTAACATGCCACTAGCGGTCACCCATCCAAGTACTGACCGCACCGTCATTACTTACCCTCGGTGATTGTTTCTAATCACCGAGTGCAACTGGGCTATGAGCGCCTCAGAATGATGGGGTGAAAAATTCCGTTTCTGTGATACCGTGATTTCGCTCCGGTTGAGTCCTTTAACATGTCTCTTAAGTTCTCCTACGTTGTACTACTCCTTGTCTGTTTATCAACTATTTCATTCATTAAGATTTTATTACAACAATCATTATTATCTTTAAAACTTTTTGACCAACTAAGTCTATGTCTCTCAACAACAATTATTTTTTCCCCTGGACTTTCACAAATGCATATTTCAAAACCAAAATTAGCTAAATCAGTTAAGCTATTGTAGATTTTCAGTAACACTAAAGAACAACAATTCTTTTAAATATAATATTAACGATAAACTAGATGAGCCCTGTGGTGTAACCAGCGGTACAACTTCACACGCAGGTAACGCCGCATGTCAAATCATTTTCTTTTTTTTATCTAAACCATTCTCGAATCCTCAGGAATAGACACAAAAAATTTTATTAAAATCAGTTCACAATTTAGAAAGAGTTTAGTCACATAGACACGCACAACTTTTATATAAATAAAGATAGTGTATAGCAGAATTGAATTAATCTATGGTTTCGATTTAAAACCAAATGGAACTTAATTAAAGTTCTATTTTTAAACATCTTGAGTGTAAGTATACAATCAAGATCGGATCGAATCACAGATCCGCGTTCTAAATATAAATCTCCCGCCAATCGACCTACATTGCTAGTTACCCGAGGGACAGACATTTGACAGATTTTAAGACGTCCGGAAACTTATACAAAATATGTTACCTTTATAAACTAATTTTGATGGGGGTTTATAATTTCAGTGAACTATATTTAGTAATGGTATGGACAGTAGGCAAAATAACGCTATTTTTGTTACAATTATTATGTAGTAATACCACATGTTTGTTATTGTTGTTTCTTTAGTTAGTATCTAAGGACTAATAAATGTTTATTTTTTTCTTTCTATTACTAAATATGTAGTTATTTCATAATTTATCCAAGAAGAGGTAGACAATTAACTTTCTGCTTCCTATAATTCCGGTCAAATTAACCTAATAAGGTCAAGCCTTTTAAAGGTAACTAGACACATTTTATTTGATACAAACCAACTCAGATTTATATTGTTATTAAAGTATATTACGAGGTCGCTTCCTTTGTCTGTTCGCTTAGATCTTTTAACCTATTCAACGGATTTTAATATAGTTTCAGTTCAGCAACAAAAAGATGTTCCAAGAAGAGGATTTATATATGTTAATACATGCACAGGAAATCTCAGAACTTTAAAGATCGTGCTGGGTCGTTAGTATATTTTTAAATTCAAATTTATTGTACATCTTATTTAGTTATAATACCGTGACTTATGCCTTCCTTGTCTTCCTTTCGACATAGCGACGGTTATAAACCTATTATAACAACCATACCATGCGTTTGCTTCTCTGCGGTTTGAAGAAAATGTCGGGAAATTGCTACATCGTACATAAGGAAGACGCAAGCATAAAATTTACGCGCTTCCGTCTTTTGGTAAGTTATGAATGAACGTTTCTCTCTCATTCTGCATTTTATAACCGGTGTTACGAATTTTTAGGCCTTAAAACGGGATACGAATTAAATATATGCTGTCACGGCTATGCTGTAAACATTGCATGTAAAATATTTCACGGTTACGGAAAATGGTTGATGAGATTATATTTCTATGTGTAGGCCTGAGTGACTTTACTCTGCCTGATGGAAAGCATAAGTAGAATCCGAGGGTGGTGGTCACCATATTCATTGTGAATGCAGACAATGCAACAATGCAGCATGGTGATAAATACCATCTCTCGCCAGTACACCTGATACGCCTGGCTCGTACACGTCCGCACCTGCACCTCACTGCGCGTGAGGAGGCGAAAAGTTCGTAGCCGTGTATACTGGTTTGGTACCTGGTCTTGGCCTACTATACCGCGCTGGCCAAACGGGTAAGTTTTGTTTTTTTTATGGAATAGTGGGCAAACGAATAGACGTATCGCCTGATGCTAAGCGATTACCACCGCCCATGGACACCCCCGCAACACCAGAGGCGTCACAAGTGCGTTGCCGGCCTTTTAAAAAGTAGTTCGTTCTTTTCTTGAAGGTTTGAAGGTCGTATTGGTCCGGGAATACTGCAGGCGACAGTTCATTCCACAGTTTTGTTGTGCGAGGCAGAAAGTTCCTTGAAAAGCGCACAGTTGTTTTTCTTATCTTATGTTGAATCTATGTGAGATAAAAACAATCTCAAACCAATGATGCAATAATTCTGTATTAGATTAGATTAACCAGATTCTATGGTATAGTCATAAGAATTGTAATAGATATATTTTCTTCTCAGAAACCACTTCAGCCAAATTCACTTAAAATAGGCGCTTCAAATCTATATCTCCATATATCTATTGACTGCCTCTGTGGCGCAGTGGTAGCGAATGCGACTGCTGTGCAAGAGGTCTCGGGTTCGATTCCTGAGTTGGGCCAAATGTTTGTATGATCTGCAAATATTTGTTTCGGAGTTTGGGTGTTTTCTATGTATAATATGTATGTATTTACAAAAAAAAAGTATATAAGTATTAATATCAGTTATCTAGTAACCATAGTACAAGCTCTGCTCAGTTTGGGACTAGATGGCGTTGTGTGTTAAAATGTCTGAACATATTTATTTATTTATTATTTATCTATACATATAACCACTTCACCCTTCAGCTCAGTATAATTGAATGGTATCCCAAGTAATTATATGAAATTTGTTATGTATACTCTCACTTGATAGAATTTGTTGAAATACATTCTAGAATTAAACTCACTTGTACTTTTATTAAATTTAATCCTGACCTTTTTCGCCTTATGGCATTTTAAAAGGTTACTCTATCTTTCACCAAGTGTGTCATATAATAGAATGTATTATAGGAAATAGACCTAGTTCAATGATCTAATGAAGTTTGGAAAGCCGTTAAGGAGGCCTATGGCTTGTACTGGACATCTTTCAGTCGAGATGATGATGGTAGGAGTTTAATTAGTTCTTCCCCTGTAATTCTACTTGGTAGAGTATCCTTAAACCATCTTTTGAGGCCTATAATAATAATAATAAATATTTTCGGAAATTTTTAACACACAACGCCATCTAGTCCCAAATTAAGCAGAGCTTGTACTATGGGTACTAGACAACTGTTATAAATACATATATACTTTTTTTTTGTAAACACATACATATTATACATAGAAAACACCCAAACTCCAAAACAAATGTTTGCAGATCATATAAACATTTGGTCCGACTCAGGAATCGAGCCCGAGACCTCATGCGCAGTAGTCGCTTACGCTACCACTACGCCACCGATGCAGTTATGCCTATGTCCAGCAGTGGACTGCTACCGGCTGTAAATTCAAGATGAAAGTGGGAGTAAATTAATTTTGAAATCTTCCAGCATAATTCACTCTACAAGTGAACGCTCTTGCCCCTGTTTCATACACATACTACCTCGGTGGCGCAGTGGTAGCGTACGCGACTGCTGTCCATGAGGTCTCGGGTTCGAATCCTAGGCCGGACCAAATGTTTGTATGATCTGCAAATATTTGTTTCGGAGTTTGGGTGTTTTCTATGTATAATATGTATGTATTTACAAAATAAATGTATTTATGTATTAATATCAGTTATTTAGTACCCATAATACAAGCTCTGCTTAGTTTGGGACTAGATGGCGTTGTGTGTTAGATTACCGAAATATTTATTTATTATTTATTTACATACACCACTTAAAACTTTAACCTTCATTCCATGCCCTCATTCGTGACTGTTTTCATTTTCATATGTGATATAATTTAAATAATTATGGTAAGTGGTATATTTGTATATATATATATATATATATATATATGTATGTGTGTATAAATGGAGTTATATGTATATGTGCCCGATTATATTCATAACAATTTAAATTATTCTTTAAAATTAGACGGCTGGCAGGAGCTGGATGCGAAAAGCCATAGATCGAACTAGGCGGCGTGAAATTGGAGAGGCCTATGTCCAGCAGTGGACTGCGATGGGCTGATGATGATGATGATGATGATGTACCGTCAACTTCTCTTCGATACTTTTTGATCCATCTTAAGGTTGCCTGGAAGAGATTGCTATTGGCAATAAGGCCACCCTTTGTACATTATATTATACATTGATCATCTTATGTACTCTCCTAATATATGTAAAAAGGCGTACAAATAAAGCGTTTTCTATCTATCTATCAAAAATTGTGGTTATTTAAATTTCAAAGTTATTAACATTATTGAAATACTTTCTGATACGCTACCAACTACTTCGGGAGTATGACGTCATCGGTGATATCATGTTTGTGTGTTACATGAGCTCCGAAACAAAGGCGAGTTTTAAAGAGATACTAATATATGCACAGGTACTAATTATTTTTAAGAGAATACGTAATTAGAAAGGACTTGCTGTGCCCCGACATGTCAGTTTTAAATTTTTTTAAATTTATTATCTGTCTATGTGTTTGTAGCGGGTAATCTTTGGAACGTCTGAACCGATTTTAACAGGGCTTTCACTAACTTATAATATAACGAGTAAATAAGACTACATGTTTTTAGACTATCTTTGCTCCGTGGTTATACCCGCGATTGTTGTTGTAACGCGATTAACACCGCGTGACTCAGCTAGTCTTGCATATAATGCGACGAAAAAGTTTTTGGAGTTTATTTCCGAACGCCACTGACAGTCACTGACAGATGTCAAATTTAGAATTAGCCGCGGGACTTATTCTCGCGCATTTGAACTGAAAGCTTACCACCAAATGGCTTTTGCATGCAGTGCATGTATTTGCTATACTACAAATTTATTGTAAAGAAGATAAATTATACGGAATATATCTACATCAAGGACTATGGTTTCGGGTAACGAATTGAAATGAGTGGGAATCTTCATTTATTCATGACTAGGCGGGATAACTCTCAAGTTTAATAAATACGCTGGCTTGATTACTGAAACTATTTTTGCCATAACTAAAAACGTTTTTGTAACCCAGCCCAGTAGCGCGTTCTTGAACCTTTAATTTACTTAATAAAACTATAAAAGCTAAACGAACATAAATAAACGGTTAACGAAAGTAAAAATGACGTTTCAGCTGTTTAAGCTGTGGTAGTCTATAATTTATAGTAAAACAAAATGGCGGAATTAAAACTATGCTGACTTAGAAATGGATTATTTTTAGTTATGTTTTGTTTTTAATTTGATGTTGAAACTTGCGCAATGCGACACGGGTAATTCTCAACGCTCCTCGTACATATATTATAGAAGAGATCAATCTGAAATTCTTCTAGAAGTGATAGATAGGAGGTACTCCAGTCTAGAGGTTGTTTTCTTAAGCTGACTTACTTCTAGATAGTTTTACCAAAATATTTCCACGAGGCTCTGTCCTAGACCATCCTGGATCAGGCCTCATTAGGATTTAGATATTTGTTTTTAAACTGCTGCCGCTTTAAGACCCTTTATAAATTTCAAAATACAAGACGAAGAAAAAAAAGACATTTTCTACAACAACGACCCACTTTCTGGAACTGCTTGACCATTACATCAATCCCCTTATTATTCCTATTTCCATTATCTTCTTTGAATCCAAGAAACTTGGTACGTCGTACTGGCTAATTTTAGACGTGTGTGGCCGAACCACATGTGCAGAGTAAACAAGCCATTTTGGACAAGACAGTCTAATATGTTTTTCTTCTTAGGGTCAGAGTAGAATTACGATGCAGGGTGAGAAATCATTGTGATTGCATAAATAAACTAAATCTGCGACTCGGAACTTGCAGGTTGATTTGTGGTTAGAAAATTCTGACTGCTAGAATAGAGGCTGTAGATTTCATTTCGACTCGCTCGTCGCTCGATATACGACTGACTGGTCCCGTAGAGCCCTCGTCAACATTCAGACTCAATTTCTCTTTTTATTAATGCTTGGTACAGATTGGTTAGTTATCCTGTCTAATGTACGCCAGCAAAACTGACATTTAAACAAGTAAAATTATTTAAAATAAAACCGACTTCGTCAATGTCCTTCATCTTTGTTAAATTAAGTTTTTTAAAACAAAACATGTAAGTTAAAAATATATTCGTAATCACCGTTAAACTTTCTTTATTTTGATACCACACTCGATGCATTTCGAAAATATTTTTTTTGAGGTTACTTTTTGGCGCCACAAATCCTAATTTTTGTTTTTTTTTTTAATTTGTTGTACCCAGTCTCACTGTCGCATTTAAGACAAATCCATTGACACCACTTACATACAAATACGATAAGCCATTTAGGCTCTATGCGTGCCAAAGAAATATACATACATATATTTGAAAAACATAACATGTTTCGCAGTCGGGTAAAAACGTAAAAACTGGTACATAGAATAGAATAGAATACAATAGAATAGCATAGTTTCGTTAGTTAAGTGGAAGTTCATCGTGGATGGTATATATAGACGTTGCACTCAGTGATTAGAAACAATAACCGAGGGTAAGCAACGATGGCGCGGTCAGTACCTGGATGCGTGACCGCTAGTGGCATGTTACCATGAGCGTCTCCGTGTTTCGGAGGTCACGTTAAGCAATCGGTCCCGGTTGTTATCATAGGATAACGTGAAGCTTAGTTGGAGGCCTTTGGACGGCTTAAAACATCCAACGGTAAGATTACGTAGCCACAACGTTGTCTTGCCAGTCCCCAACCCGCACTTGGCCAGCGTGGGGACGTATGGCCTTAGCCCTCTCCCGAGAGGAGACCCGAGCCCAGCAATGGGTCATTATGGGTTGTAGATTGATAGATTGATATATAGACGTTTATCAACAACGTGATTACCAAAATGCATAATTTGTTTGAAATCAAACAACTAAATGACAGATGGTCAAGGTATTATTAATTTATTATTATCAGCGTTTACAATTCAATTCTTGAGTCATCTCGGCGAGACGCTGTGACCTAGTTACAACACATAGTTGATTAATTAGAAAAACATTAAGATGACTTAATTAATTTGATAAAGTTAATATATTTAGCTGTATAAATATTGTTAAGGTAACAAAAGTTGATTTGAATCTTTTGCTCTAAAGAGAGCAACACGATAGGGAGAAGCCATACGCAGACGTTCCCCTCTGTCAAAGTATAAGCACAAATGGGCCTGCGCATTACACTATCAATACAAATAAATAAATTGGAGTGTCCGTTTTTAATATTAAAGTAACCACTGTTTACTAAATAGATATCTATACACGGAACAGATACCAGAATAGATTTTAAAAATCTTTGTTTATTTGCCTATCTGTCCGTTTGTGCCGGCTAATCTCTGGAACGGTTGAACCGATTTTGACGGGACTTTCACTGGTAGATAGCTGATGTAATAAGGAGTAACTTTTTTGAGACTAGCTCACTAACTCAGAATGGTTACATATTTACCGTTCATACCATTTCAATGAAATTAAGGCATCTAGATACTTTGATTGTTGAGCAAGGACATATACCACTCTTTACCGCGAAAACCAACACACACTCAGGTGGAGGCAAAAAGCTAGTATATTTATTGATTTATTTATTTATTTGGGATAAAAAACAGTTACACATATTAGTCTATACAAAAATATAACAAATTGTGTTGATAATGTATAACCCACACTATTGTCCACGAGGTAATTACTAGATTAGGTAAGATAACGAACGTGTATAATACAAAAAAAAAAGAGAAAAAGAGAGAGATGCGGGAGAATTCTTTTAACAATTTTTTACAAATATATAGAGGGTTCATTGACCAGAAAGATATTCAAAAGCTACTTTTTTAAATTTAGTCTGGGTGAGAGCGAATATTTATTTATTTATTTTTAAAGAAGGCTTACAGACTAATAAACATAATTATGGTTAATTCAAATAGGTGATCAAATTGCTAACAACAAGCTTCCATATACAATATATTACACTGGTCGAGTGCCAGGTCATGGACTTACATGATATGTATTCCTCATAAAACATGCATATGCGGATATAAAAGAAAACAAAAACAAAAAAAAACAATATTATAAAACAAAATAAAGTGGCAATGAACCCACAAAATACATCCTCTGTATTCTATGCGTAAAAACATATCACATTTTACTTAAACTATCAGTTATGTCCAAATTCATCGTTAAATTCTATGCGATATTCCCGGACCAATACGATCTTTAAGCCTTCAAGAAAAGAACGTACTCATTCTTAAACGGGCGGCAACGTACTTGCGACGCCTCTGGTGTTGAAGGTGTCCATGGGAGGTAATCGCTTACCATCAGGCGATATGTCTGCTCGTTTGCCTCCTATTCATTAAAAAACTCGTCCTTTAATTAGACTTGGTTAAATATTAGCTACTACTGTCGCCATAGTGGCAGCCATTTTGTATTTCAATCTTTAACAATGCAATAGTTCCGCAGTATCGTAATCTAACTAAACTTCCTAACTAGTCTAGTAATAAAATGTTGATGTTAAAACTTCTAGCAGTAAAGTATTTTAGTAGATTTTGCTTTTATATATGTCGATAACATATTTAAAACTTAAAAATATTGTTTTAGAGCTTTTATACATCTTATATATAAAATTCTCATGTCGCGGTGTTGGTTACCAGACTCCTGCGAAACGGCTGGACCGTTTTTTTTTATGAAATTTGCGTGCATATATTTTTAATTTTTCGACAAATTTATTTAAATATGCCAAAACAACGATTGCCCGGATAGCTAGTAATCTATAATAATTATCCATTTTGTAATTTATACTCTCGATCGTCGGCACTTGATGGGACTTGTTATAATACATTTTAGAATGAAACTGACTTGTACTTACTCCACTATTTTAAAACAAAAACAAACAAACAACAACCCATAATGTCCCACTGCTGGGCTCGGGTCTCCTCTCAGGAGAGGGTTAAGGCCATACGTCCCCACGCTGGCCAAGTGCGGGTTGGGGACTGGCAAGAATACGTTGTGGCTACGTAAATCTTGCCGTTGGATGTTTTTAAGCCGCCCGAAGGCCTCCAACTAAGCTTCACGACTGTTATCGTATGATAACAACCGGGACCGACTGCTTATAGTGACCTCCGAATCACGGAGACGCTCATGGTAACATGCCACCAGCGGTCACCCATCCAGGTATTGACCGCGCCATTGTTGCTTACCCTCGATGATTGTTTCTAATCACCGAGTGCAACTGGGCTATGAGCGCCTCCCTTTTATATTACCACTATTTTAATTAACTTAAACCCTGACCGGTTTAGTGGAATAAGTACAAATGAGTTTAATTTTTTACTAGAATTAATATTTTAATTACGTTGTAACATCTCACAATAAACTTTTTTAATCTAAATAAAAACAACTCCTGCACATTTGTAAAATGCACTAGCACTATACAAACGTACACGAAAGATAAAAGAACACCCAGACTCAGAATAACAATTTGTGATGAATTATTGACTCTAGATTTTCTATTCGAAAATTTTATTCCTGCGGAGAAAAACCGGCAAGAAGGCCAAGAAAAAAAAACAGCAGTTATGAAGACGACAAAAGGTTTCTTACTCCTGGATACAACGAATAAATATTATTGGCAAGTATTGACAGGTAAAAAACTATTTATTCACCGTGTTACAGATTTTGGAGGGAGTACATAAAGTGACAAATGTATGATGTACAAAGGGCGGTGTTACTGCCAGAAGCAATCATTTCCAGGCAATCTTAGGATGGATCTGATGTTTCGGACAGACAGTGGCAGTTGACGGTGCAATGAATCAATGAAATATCATATTAAAATTACTACATACATATTACATAGTACTTTATAAAATAAATCTCTGAATATACTATAATATTTATTGAATCCCCGTCCTTGTCATTTATGACTTTCACCGACCATAAAACTATTTAACGACTTGTGACAGCCCTGTTTATAGTCGATATGATGTCACCATACCTTCAGCCAATACCATTATTACAATGTTATTACCATTATACACTACAGAAATATAAAATACTGTTATTGTCGAAGAGAAATTTTATATGAATTTATAACAATACCGACATAATCTGTTAATAAATGACAGATTATATCATTTTTGACAGATGCATGTGACGTTTGCGATGTTTACGTATTTTTCATTATCTATACAAATAAATAAAATTGTAATGACTGTTTGCAATATTAAAATAACCGCTTTTTACTGAATGCATATGCGTACACGGTACATAAACCAAAATATCATTTCATATTCATATCAAAATTGTGTTCAGTTTTCGCCGTTTTTACAGAATGAATTATATCCACCCACTCTCCTAATTCTGATCCTCCCTCCGTCTCCTTTCAAAGATCCCCTCTCACTCATATATCGACAACACACTTGTATTTAAAGTTGCAATTATGTGGGCAACGGCAGTCACTTACCTTAAAGTAACCCATTTGCCGATTTATGGGTATAAAAAGAGAAAACATACTTTGTCTTGACTAAGTTTAACTTAACACCAAAAATGTTTATCACATCTACAACTCCAAACTTGGATCAAGGAAAATGGTGTAATAACTTTATAAATAAATAGATATGCTATTTGTTAGTTCACACATTTTTAAATGTATATGCCTGTCAAAATGGCTCTACTCTGCCTGATGAAAATAATAAATAAATAAATAAATATTTCAGACATCTAACACACAACGCCATCTAGTCCCAAACTAAGCAGAGCTTGTATTATGGGTACTAGACAACTGATATGAATACATAAATACATTTTTTTTTTGTAAATACATACATATTATACATAGAAAACACCCAAACTCCGAAACAAATATTTGCAGATCATGCAAACATTTGGTCCGACCCAGGATTCGAACCCGAGACCTCATGGACAGCAGTCGCGTATGCTACCACTGCGCCACCGAGGCAGTCAAAAGCATAAGCAGAATCCAAGATTGACGGTCATCATACTCAATGCGAATGCAGACAATGAAACAACGCAGCATGGTAAACCAAACTATGGCGGTCTAGTATGCTTCTGCATCATTCTCGTGTTTGCAAGTCCAGAGGATCTTGCACCCACCAACGAATCACGACAGCACGAACGCTGTCATTTATAGTCATATCAATGAAAGTCCCGTCAAAATACGTCCAGCTTTTGCAAAAATTATGAACAAACAGACAGACAAAGACGCAAAAAAATAATGTTTTCTATGTACACACCATACCGTATTTACTTTCATATACATTTAATAAAAAACTGTTAATTTGAAATCACAATCAGACACTTTAATTTTATTTAATTGTTATTCAACAAAAATGTTTATAACATCTGCAACTCCAAACTTGGAGCAAGTTGGACGTAATGATGTAATTACTTTAAAAATAAATAGTTACGCTATTTCTTACTACACTCATATATATTCAGTCCACGAATGCGTCGGCAAATAATGTTATTGAGGCAAACAGATTATCGTGATGTCATAGGTCGTGGTTTGTATTACACAGACACACACTCAAGCATACTTAAATTAGGGTTGCCATAATATCCTAAAATTATCTTTATTGTTAGAAACCTTGAATTGTGTATCCTGAAGTAAGTGATGAAAAGAATAATAATCACTTCGATTCCTATAATTCGTCAGGTTGACATAAGTGAAAGGCCAAAGGCCTGACACATTTTTTTGTTCATATTATGTTGAAGCAAGAACATATCTCTCGGCCGTCTATTCCTAAACTAGAGAGCTTGGACTTTAGCAATCAAAATTATGATAAATAATTAATTAGATACTTTTGAATTAAAGAAACATATAAGATACAAAACAAATTATCATATTCTTTACATTATTATTTGCCTTGATCCGTCGAACATACTACCTATGGGCCAACTGTCAGAATCATTTCTCACTAGATAACTAGAACAAGATTATTTATGGAAATAAAATAACCAGAAAAAAAATTAAAACTTACTGTGGTACTGTTTGAGAATTAATATGACACTATAAAAAGTAGGGCGTGCGGTACCTGCGTCACCCTGGACTGACAATTTGAAGAAACTAGCTAGCAGGAAATGGATTTAGGCTGGCTTTTGGTGGAATATTTCGAAGAACATTTTAGGAATTAATGAATTTTGCGCCAGAGGAACATACAGATGCGTTAGACACTGGTGATATCAGAATAACATTGCCGAATGTTGCCGAAATGAATGATCGTTACTGTAAATTATTTAAATTTTGTATGGAGATATTGAATCGCTACCTATGTTTAATGTATATGTATATATATATATATTTTCTATGTATAATATGTATGTATTTAAAAAAAAAAGTATATAAGTATTAATATCAGTTGTCTAGTACCCATAGTACAAGCTTTGCTTAGTTTGGGACTAGATAGCGTTGTGTGTTAAAATGTCTGAACATATAACAAACATATCTATCTATGTACCAACTGGCGTACCTCAAGGCTTAAAACTTGGACCGCTGTCGTAACCATGTTGAAAGGTGGATTTATGGAGTTACCATGCCACCAATACTACTGTGCCTCGATCGACAAAAATTAGTATGAGATTTGTACAGCGCCTCTATCGTGCGTGAAAGGAATTAATTTTGGCAGCACGAACAATTTGATTAACTATCGCATCGCTAACGTTTCGTCAGGTACTCGATACCTGGTATTTTATAAGCAAACTTGAGGGTACGAACGTCTATCTAGATTCTCGAATATATTACTTAAAATTTGTAAGTTTCGAATCATTTTTTTTTCTTTTAAACTATCATGTTAGGCCATTCGTGTACATTTACAAACACTAAGGCTAAGGACATACAAAAAATAAGTCTGAATATGTTATTATAATTATTATGCTTATTATAATTTTAAAGGGTATGTATAGAACATTGTTTGCCGTAAGATAATAATTTGTTCATATTAATTAGAGCATTTATTTTACTGTAGACAGCGTCTAAACAACAAAGGGTTATAAAATATTTTACATAAATATTTTGGTCGACTGAGTTTTAAAAATATTTACATAAATAAATTTGATTTACACACATCTTTCCATAATTGTACCATTGCTAAGAACTGTCAACTAAAATAGCAAACGATTATGACGTATCATATTATTTCTCAAAAATCTTGCAAAAAATGTTTGTAAATAATAGAGAAACAAACTTGACATCGGCAATTTAAAACACTTTGTCAAGTCGAATCGTAATGTTTGGAAACCGAAAATACTTGATGCCCCGTCAATATTTATTTCATTTTTCTAGACTATATTGCATTTTATAAACTATCATGCCGTATTTCAGATTTTTCTATTTTCATGTGACCATGTTTTTTTTTTATTGGATCGCGGGCAAACGAGCAGACGTATCGCCTGATGGTTTGCGATTACCGCCGCCCATGGACATCTGCAACGCCAGAGGCATAACAAGAGTCACACGGTACGTGGGGGTTTTCACACGTAAAAAAGTCCAATATGCGATGTTAGAGTGTTGATGAAATGAATGATGTTTCTTTAAGACATTCGGGTTTACTTAAGTTTTTTAAGTTGTTTCGGGAATTACAGTTTCGGACGGATTTCAAGTTCGTATCATTTTTAATACAGAAAGTTTTCACACAAAGCGAAGCATCTTTTCAAGTGTTTTTATGGAATAGGGGCAAACGAGCATACGTATAACCTAATGGGAAGTGCCGCCGGTCTGCGCCAGATAGACACCTGTAACACCAGAGGCGTCACAAGTGCGTTGCCTTTGGGGATGAAGAGGAGAATGGGAGGATATGGGCCTCCGGTATCCTCACTCACTCGGTGAAACACAGCGCGTTTCACACCGGTTTTCTGTGAGGCCGTGGTATCATTCCGGTCGAGCCGGCCCAATCATGCCAAAGCGTGGCCTCCCACGGCTAAATGTTTTGTTTTAATTAGCAATAAATAGGTTTATTTACCAAATAGTTCACTAGTTCATTACGTTTTCGAACGTTTAGTTCATTCAATTGGAAGATGTAGATGACGTAATTGTATCGACGGCTATAGACAATCACATTGGGATCGTTTTTTGTTTTTGCGAAAACGGTCCCCATTTCATGTCATCCACATTTTTTATCATTAATTCCATCACGACGAAGACTTGAAGACTTAGAATTGAAGACTTGAAATATTTGACATTGGCAGAAATAGCTGATCCGGCTGATTGCCATATCATCAAGAGAAGAAGAAGACTTTGGGGTTGATGGAAAAAGACAATCACGTTAGTGCTTGGTGCTGCCGGCACCCATCGTACCGGTGTATTGGCGATCATCGTTGTTCTTTGTTATCTTTTTTTTGACTCGATACGTTTATATTACTAATTCTATAATTATTAATGTTCGAGGTCCTGATTTATTATATGGTCGCGATAAATGATAACATACCATTTTAAATGTCTAGAATTAAATTAGTTTTAATTGCCATTTGAGAGATGATCTCATGATGAGGCCATATTGATACTAATACCTGTTTATTTTTTGGAAACAAATCATATTTTTCCTCTATGGTAATATATGGAATAAAACATTCGTTGACATTGGCTGACTGACATTTTGTTTAAATTGAATTTAGTTAGCAAGTTACGAAATTAAAAATAATAAATGCATGTTTTTTTATTACCTCATTATATGAATGGAAATGTTAAATTTGTTTGTATTCTTCAAAAACTCAAAAAGGTCGCACCGATTGAACTAAAACTTTGAGCCGATATACAACACAATTTAAAGATGGTAGAGAGATAGGAAGACCTTATCGATAAATTATCGGTATCTCATAACCAGTCAATCATAATAGACGTCACTCATATAGGAGTATAGGAGTTATTCCGGGAGTATATCATGAAAACATGGTACATTGAGTAAAATGGTTATATGCAGCCAAACTGCTGCTACAAGGAAGTAATTTTAACCCTGGACTTGAATTAGCTATATTCCAAGCTCATACCATTTTATTCTGATATATTCTATTGCGAGTTTCCAAGGCAGTTCATTTTTCCAGATTCCTCCCGAGTGTCATTATACGGTATGTCTTTGGTCACTACTGTTGGCTCTAGCCTACAGGAGTTACACCGGTGGGAGTGCCAAAGGCATAAGTTTCATAAAAAGGATGCAAAAATCAGTGGAAAGTTATCTCACAAGAGAGTGAGAGATCTCTTTGGCTAAATAATAAAAGGAACGGAAAGGAAGAAATAGGGTTAAGGATATGGGATATCTATCGACCAGTCAATAAGTCTATCAATCAGTGCATCAGACATTCTGGCAAAGGTTTTTCCTGAAATTGCTAACGTATACTTCGTCGTTTCCTTCCTACTGTGATCCCGGGTCATTTAAGTGGGGTGTGAAACAGCAGCTCACTAAATCAAAGTGTGAGTCACCATCCTGCATCATCAATGAGGTTGGTCACCACCACTCTTGTATTTATTTATTTGAAACTCATCGCACATGACTTACGAAGGCCGACTTAATGCCATGAGGCATTCTCTTCCGTCAACCTTCAGGTGATGTAGAAGTATGATGCGGTAGGTGCAAAGAAAAAGTGCTAATTACGACAAAGATTATAATTTCTCTGCTTCTTAGGGTGCCTCTTCAATTCTAGAGACTGGCCGTCAACTTCCAGTACTCCTCCTTGCCATTGGACTGACGGAACAGTTTTTCAACGGAGGTGATACCGGTCCACTCACGGATATTACGTAGCCACGATACTTTTCCTCGTCCAGAGCGTCTCTTCCCTTCCACCTTGCCCATCATTATCAGTTAAAGCAGCATATATCTTTCGTGGCTAAGCATATGGCTGAGACATTCCATTTTGCGCCTTTTGATGGTTTGCGTTGGTACTTTAGGTATTTGGATGCGGTGGAACACAGTTTCGCTTCTAATCTTTTGCGTCCAACTGATGTGAAGCAAGATTATAATAGCTACATAAATAAAAGACACCTTACAGTAAACGCAATATGCATATTTATATATCTGTTACTACATTTATTTATACATACATAATTAAATAAGCATACATATATCTAATATTCTATAAAATACACAGACAGGTACTAGCGTTGTGTCAGTTTCTGCTCATGGTTGCATAGCCAAAATGATTATAATCTGCCTGAAGTAATTCAGGCAGATTATAATCATTTTGGCAAGCGTTATGTAGAAAAATTCGTATTTAATTGTATCCGTAAAATTCTTGTTGCTATGCGAGTAGGTGAAATAGGTCTCTGGTTCGATTTCTGAGTCGGACCAAATATTTGTATGATCTGCAAATATTTGTTTCGGATTTCGGGTGTTTTCTATGTATAATATGTATGTATTTACAAAAAAAAAGTATATATGTATTGATATTAATTGTTTAGTACCCATAGTACAAGCTCTGCTTAGTTTGGGACTAGATGGCGTTGTGTTATAATGTCCGAAAAATATTTATTTATTTATTTATATAAAAATAAATCTCTCTTTCTACCCAGTAGTCACCTTGAAGAGATAGCAAATCTCGATAACAACTTTATCTGAACATTTATCTACACACAAAGATAGAAAAATGACTGAATCCCAAATAAAAAGATACAGCTAAAACGCGAAAAGACCAATTCTCAAATAGGCAAGAACTCTCAAAATATAAAAATAAAGACGATTATCGTAATATTATTTTACAAAAGTTATTACAAAAGAACAGAATCGTACAAACCCGTCAGTAAATGTATATGTAAAAGTTATGGTATTTTTATTGCTACGGTTCCTGAGGAATGGGGTAGTATATTCAAAAGTATTAAAAATTGAGCCATCTCCATTCCTTTATCGGACTACTAGGCGCAGGCAAAAGTTTCATCCATACATTGTTGACATACCCAAAAGTCGAACTAAAGGGTTTGATAGCTCGTTTTTGGTGAGACAGCCAAGGTTTGGAACGACCTGTCTGGGTCTATTTTTCCTGATAAGTTGAACTCTGGAGCCTTTAAGAGTAGAGCGAACAGGTTTCTTTTGGATGGACGAGTACCACCTTCGTCTTCATCTACACTTTCCATCAGGTGAGATGGAATATAAACGCCTATTCCATTACAAATATATTAAAAAAAAACAAAAAAAAGTTTTTATTATTATGATATAACAAAATATACATACTACGTTGCTACGATTCAAATTTTAAGATTCTGAGTTCACGGTAAACACCCTGTAGGTTTTGATTCCCTTGCGAGTGTCGAAAATTGCAGCATAAACGGCTGTATCTTTTGATTGCGTTGGCTTACAAGTTTGATTTTTTTACAGCTCCAAGGGAGAGTAGACCAGAGTATTTGATATGATTTTCAACTTGATATCTCCACGCGTTCCTGTGCAAAAAGGTCTTGACAGACAGACGGACAACAAAGTGATCTTACAAAGCTTCCCTTGTTTAATTTTGAGGAACGGAACCTTATTAAAAAGTGAAATAAATATTATGTTAATTATATTTAAATTTGCATTCATCTCGTATTCGCTATTCAAATGACTTGTAATTTTGTAAATGACGTGGAAACTGCTTTTTTTGTTATGGTAACATTACTATGATCTTGTCATTGAAAAAAAAGGCCGGTTCAAGACATTCCTTATTGGTGAAGTCACGTATTATTTAAAACTAGTGCATTGTATAAGCATACATTACATTACTCGTAGTGTAATACGAGTATTATTATTAGTATCAACCTAAACTGACAGCATTCGTGCTGTCGTGTTTCTTTGGTGAGTGTGACAACGGAGGCCCAATGATATTGAAGCGTCTCTAGGCCGTCATGGTGTCGGACACCATGATGCATTGTTGCATTGTCTGCATTCGCAATCAGCATGGTGTCCACCGTTTTTTTCATACGAGTTTCTTTTACCAATAAACGATTTTTGTGCACCTATAAAGTGATCAACGTGCCTAAAGAAGTTCTCACTTCCTAAATATGTTATTAGGTCGAATCTTTATAATAATAATAATAAAAATACGTTTATTTCCAACACAAAGTACTCATTGTACAATAATCATTGAAGTTAGTACAGATACAATATTTGTAGCTTGGGGTGGACTGGAGCCCAAACTAGGCCAAAACCTGTATTTCAGGACTCCAGGATTCACACCAGCTTGGTTTGCAGGGTCGATATATTGTATTGCGTTACTATGTATATGTGTGTGTTTGAGTGTGTGTGTGGTGCGCGCGTGCATGTGTGTGAAATGTTTATATTTCTGAGTAAAAATTTAAATTAGAACATACATCCGCTTCCATTAAAATGATTCATGAATCTGTTACAAATCAATCAACTGGGATTTTTTAATTAAACCTATTTTGTTGCTTTTAATAATTTGACATATCTAACACACATCAGACTGCTTGGCCAAAACTTCGCAGTTCTGTTTTCCTAGCCGATTTCAGCCACGACGGTCAACGGAGACTAGCGTTGATTTAGCGGTTGGCATATGTGAGTACTGGTCATGAGGTCTTAGGTTCGAATCCCGGATCGTACCAAAGAGTATTATCGATTATAGAAATCCTTAATAACAGCTCGGAGTTTGAAAGTTGGGGTCTTAACTCCCGTGCATCGGAGAGAACTTAAAGCCGTCTGTCCTGTTCCTGATCTCGCCCCGGTTATGTCGTATAACCTGGCCAAAATATTCTAAAAATGTTATTAAAAAACCAACAAACGTATGGTTAACACGTAGCCTCGGCGAGTCATGTGATGAAAACAAAATACTAACCAATAATGCGAGAGGACAGAGGCCTTAGAAAGAGTAATGACGCGAAAATCTTGCTGCTTATCTAACTACTGATGACCACACCTATATATTTCTAAATACATACATATTATAGATAAACGACGCACAGACATACATATAACAAATGATCTTTGTACTTACACAGTCAATAAACAGTCAGCAAGTCTTATAACAAGTATCCAATGAGCGAATTGATCCGTACTATATGTCACACATACTTACCCTCATATCACTCAGACACTCACACACGCATTGCACGCACACACAGCCACATACACTCACAGAAGCACACACATGCAAACATACACACACACGCATACACATATCCGTTCCTCCACAGCATGATACCATAAGCGTCTCCGTGACTAAGAGATCTCGGTTGTTATTATAGGATAACAGTTATGAAGCTTAGTTGGAGGCCTTTGGGCAACTTTAGAACATCCAACGGCAAGATTACGTGTAGCCACAACGTTGTCTTGCCAGTCCCCAACCCGCGCTCGGCCAGCGCTTATCCGTGGGAGAGCCACGCTTCGGCATAAATGGGCCGGCTCGACCGGAGTGATACCACGGCCTCACAGAAAACCGGTGTGAAACAGCGGTTACGCTGTGTTTCATCGAGTGAGTGAGGATACCGGGGCCCATACCCCAATCCAACGCCCAGGCCGCCATAGTGTGGGTCACCATGCTGCATTGTTCTTTTTCGCAATGAGGATTGTGACCACCACTCTTGGATTCTGCTCATGCTTTCCATCAGGCAGGGCAGAGTCATTATGGCAGATTAAATATAAAAAAAAAAAAAAAAAGCGTGTGAACGTATGGCCTTAATGGAGGAGACCCGAGCCCATCAGTGGGACATTATGGGTTATTGATGATGACAATGATGATGTTGAATATAAATTTACATATATGTATACTAATATTACAAAGTGGGAAAGTTTCAACTTTTTTTGTACGGTTGTGTGGGGTAATCTTCTGAACTACTGATCCGATCATGAAAATTCTTTCACTAACAGAAAGCGACACTATTCAGGAATGATATAGGCTATATTTTGTTATGATGGAACCAAAAATTCAGTTCAAAATAACAGTATTTGTAAATCAAGTTACAGAAAAGCGGGCGGTTAACGCCCAACGAAGTGAGCACGGGTCGGTTAGTAATATATGAAAAAATTAAAGTTAATAATATATTCTTTACAAATGGCAGGTCAGTTGGTATTTAGTCATTGCAAATATTGGGATGCTGACGTCACCGACATGCCAAGATGACATTTTCGAAGTGAAGACTTCTTTGTTCGCGTTGAGCACTTTTTGTTAAGGAAAAATCTTATGGGTACGCGTCACTGACATGCTAATATTTGATGTTGATAATTTTAATTCCTACATTATGAAATTTGTAAATTTACAAATAAAATTCTAAGTTACAAGTTTTCACTTCTATCGGCGATCCTTATGACCGCCAATTTTTTTTTATTAACCTTTATAAGTCCAAAATTAAGTAAAAACTCATCGTATTACGTACCAACAGTAATAATAATAATAATAATAATAAATATTTCAGACGTCTAACACACAACGCCATCTAGTCCCAAACTAAGCAGAGCTTGTATTATGGGTACTAAACAACTGATATAAATACATATATACTTTTTTTGTAAATCATACATATCATACAAAGAAAACACCCAAACTCCGAAACAAACATTTGTAGATCATACAAACTTTTGACCCGACCCGGGAATCGAGCCCGAGACCTCAAGAACAGCAGTCGCATACGCTACCGCTGCGCTAACGAGGCAGTAATATCTCACACAAAGGTACATCACTATTAACGATTCATTTATCGATACGAATCGTTACTTCTGACCTAATATCGGACAACATTATATGCGTCGGTGCGAAAAACACCCTTATTCCATAAGATTAAGGTTTATTTTTGTGATGAAATTAATTTTTCAAGCGTCGTGCGTTAGTTGAGAGTATTTATTATTACAGGATATGAATCAACTGGTATCTGAACAGAATATGACTCAGTGTAATATAAAATGGGATGAGAAAATATTAGAAAAGAAAGCTGGAATATCTAGAAAACAAAATATTTTTTTATATACTATTCCAGTTTTTCCTACGTGGTGTCGGATTAAGAATACAGCGTCGCCATATTAGTGTGGGCACTATAACCACGCTTCGGCATGAATGGGCCGGCTCGGCCGGAGTGATCGGCCTCACAGGAAACCGGTGTGAAACAGCGCTTACGCTGTGTTTCATCGAGTGAGTGAGGATACCGGAGGCCCATACCCCAATCCAACGCCCCCTTTCCCCCTCACCATCCCCCTTCTCCCCAGGCCGCCATAGTGTGGGTCACCATGCTGCATTGTTCTTTTTCGCATTGAGGATGGTGACCACCACTCTTGGATTCTGCTCATGCTTTCCATCGGGCAGGGCAGAGTCATTTTGGCAGCATAAATATATAAAAAAAAAACCATGGGAGTCGTAAGGACCGACTTAGGGAGGAAACTGCAAAGAGAAGCACAACTTCAAACAAACGCTTTCTTTACGTGTGGAAACCCCCTCGGCTCTTCATCCCACTGGGGTTTGCGGCGGTGCGGAGTGTCAGAATCGGACCGGCTAAAACCACAAGGCTACAACCACACTGCGCCTGAGACGGGAGGGATCTGGGGACCGCTGTATTACGACATCCAGATCCCTCCAAGAACTTAAAACCTACACCAGCCCGCTGGTATAGCAGGCCAAAACCTCCTTTCTAAAGAGAAACCTACCAGCAGTGGAGTAATAACGTTGGTGATGATGATACAAAAAATAATATCTTATAGGCGTTGTTTTATTGTGGGAACAGTAAGTAGATTACAGAAGCCAAATCCTCTCCTATCCTTGGGGAGAGATCCAGATCCAGATGAAAGAAGACCAGATTGCTCATTTTCCTTCTATAATTAAAAGAAAGAAATACAGTTGTTTTTAATTAGCTGCCAAAGTGCAGAGGCACTGGTTAGAGGACCAGCCTGTTGGGAAGAATGGGTAGGATCCAAGAGTGGTGGTCACCATACTCATTATAAATATGGAAAATGTAGCATGGTGAGTCACACTGTGGTGGCTTTGTGAGATACTCTATGACGTCCCGTTTGAAGGACCCGGGATTAAAGAGGGAGGGAAACACGAGCTCTGGTAGCGAGTTCCAAGTTTTAACTGCTCGGGACAGGAAGGAAGTACCGAACTGTTTACTGTTTAGTTCAAGAGTGTATGTCACTAACGGTGCGGTGACGTCTACAGCCAGCACGTGTTGTCGTGTAGGGGAAAGGATATTGTAAACCACTAATGGTCGCCTTGTGATCGATACTCGATCATAATTATTTTAATTTTTTCATATAGTTTTCTGCACACCTCCTCTCCTCTGCTTAAACTTTGAAAGTGCCAAATATCACACTTTATCTTATGCATAATTTTCGTAAAAAATGAGTATAAAAATGTGTGCTTCACATAATAATATATTAAATATATACCCACTAATATTATAAGGTTAAAAAGTTAATTCCCTGAGATTGAATGAGCTAATTTCTACAACTATAAGTTCGCATCCCAATGCACTTGTGACGCCTCTGGTGTTGCGATACGTCTGCTTGTTTGCCACCTATATCATAAAAAATTAATTGAAAAACTCAGTGTTGGTTAGGAGATTTTAGAGGATGCTAGGGTAACACTAACATCACGCTACAAGCAATGGGAGTGAGACACCGATAAAATATGTTACAAAAATGGGGAATAATTATTCTTTTTGAGAGATGCAAACGAAATTAAAATATGAAATAAAGAAAAAACATATTCAGAGAGCTTTTTGAGAATACTACCATAAGAAGACGTTGCTAATTTATTTGATGTTTTCTATAAAAGAAAGAAATAACCCTTATAACTTTAACTAAAAGACAGTTCGTGTAGAAATTTTGGCGCAGAAATAAGTGGTTGTATTTAGTTTTAGTTAGTGGAGTCCCGGACCAACATAAAAATACATTTTAGCATTGACCGTTGGCTGCCAGTCTTTGTCTATTTTTTTTTAATATTTTGACAGCTAAAATGAATCGGCGGCAATCTTTTTTCAACAGAGAATAACGGCAATTAATGCAATAAAATTGATGACATACCTTTTGTATGTTTTGTTTTTCCAGAATTTTAGCAAAAATTACCGAAATAATTCTAAATATATGACATGGCAGTTCTACAGTTTTATCGTTCCTAAATCTAGACCCATAACCTTTCGTCAGGCAAACGTCACACGGCCTTATGCCAAGGTCTCTACGAGTTTATTATTGTTTATCTGTAACTATCCGGTATTCCGTTTAGAAATCAGCAGTTTCGAATGACAGATGCACATGTAATGGAACCAGTAAAAGTGAAATAATATTTAAAAGCATAATAAATTCTGCAATTGTTATTATTTTGTCAATCAACATTGTCAAAATTTCTAAACTTCAATTCGCAGTGATAAATAGTCTTGACCAGTGCCAAATTCCTACGTTTATCGACAATGTTTATAGCAAAGACATTTATTTAAAAGTCAAACGGAAAATTAGAACTACAGATTAAAAACTTACCTCTTCGACGGACTTTTTGGAGAACTCGTTCATGGACACAATCCATTGCTGTACAAGCTCATTCACTATTACTAAATCATTATATAACCATGTCAACAGGTCGTTAACCCATTGCACACTGGCTTGGTCGGGTCCCGTACACGTTGGGACCAAGATGCTTTGGTGTTTCTTCAGTGTCAATTGCTCCGGGCCGGGTGACATACGACCCAAACGCTTTTTATTCGGCGGTGTCGCTGGCACGAAACCAGTCGGTTTTGGAGGCTTACTGCTTGTAAACGATGCACTTTTTACTTTAGCACTTGTTGCTAATACACTATCCGCACTAGAGATTATTTCGTTCGAAGTTTTTTTCGGCTCATCGATCGTTTTTTGTTTTGTATCGACCTCGGTAATTTTTTTCGCGAATCTGCCGTACGCCCATTTCGCTATACCGAGGAGGACGATAGAGAAAAGAATCCATATAAAAATTAACATGACTAGGTTGTCCATGGCAGTGTCCATATAATCGAAGCTACATATGAGGTCGTCAACTGCTTCGGCCAGGTCCGCCATACTTTTCCATGGTGTTTGCCACCATTTAGCGGCGTCGACACCCGCCGCTTCCCTTTCCGATACTGAATGGGAGCTAGACATTTTTTTTCTATTTTAGAACGCACTATTTTGGGACGCAGCTCGCTTTCGCGCTGTATCTGTCTCTTTCTATTTTGGATGCGTTCGTGTATTTAGATAATCATTTCGTTCGTTCGTGTTTCGCAGTGATCTTAAAGTCTCCTGTTATTCTTTTCAAGCAGCATTTTTAAGACACACTGTAACAAAAGAAAATTATTCAATAATTATATAATAACGTTACAAGTGAAATTGGCATTTTAATCCTACTTTTCATTTTGATTAATTTAGGTAATTGATATTTTATTGTGTTTCCTAAATGGCTTCTAAACTAATTTCATATACAGAATGTTTGTTGCCTTATCTAAAATCTATGATTACTACCAACCAATCCTGATATTCAGTCCCCAACACGCACTTGGCCAGCGGTGGACGACTAGTCTAAACCCTCTCCTGAGAGGAGACTTGAGCCCAGCATTGGGACATTATGGGTTGTTGATTGAATTCAGATATTTATAATTATTAGAATGTACTCCAAGGAAATTTCGAATGTGTACTTTAGAGTATTTTTTTTACAATTTAAAATTAAGTTGTTTTCAGTATTTTACATGGATATAAATAAATACCTGTCGCAAAGAAATAAAACTGATTTTAATGCCGTGTTCTTCGAGTAGAATTAAAAAAAAATCTTATTTTTCAAAGTGGTGTTCTTAAGTTTCAAGTGAATGGTGATACAGATGGGATGGTGGATTAAGTGGACATTGGGCTTTAACCCCATGTAGGACAAAACTTAGTATGCCTTTCAAAATGTTGCTCTCAGTCTGGTTCTGGTTCTTTGTGTTCGTTTCATGTATGTTTGCAAAGTCCCCCGCGACACAGATATATTCCTATAGCAGGATTTATATTTATCGTACAATAGCCCAATAATGAGGCGGCCAGTCTCAACGGAGACCAGTCAATTACGCAGGAGATTGTCAAAGGTTAATGGCTATATAAAATAAATTTTTCACATCCAAAACCCAACAACTGCGGGTACATAGAAACCTCAGTGTGGCGGTGTAAGAAATTTTGCCAAAAATTAGGGAAATGGTGTAATATTTTTCATCTAGCAACACCATTTGTTTAATTAGATACTTATAAAGTTACATAAGATTATGATGAGTACCAACCAACCAAATGGCGTTGGTAAATGAAAAATACAATTCTCCTAAATGCGAGGAAAATTCTTTACGCTGCCATACTGAGATTTCTGTGTACCCGCAGTTGTTGGGTTTTGGATGTGAATATATTATATTGCCATTAAATTTGATGATGCCATAAGGCTAAGCAGGTTAGGTATAAAAATAAATTAATTAAATACGCAGGAGATATTATAGTGCACAAGTGTGTCCGCAAACACAAGTGCACTCTATGTTACCTCTCTCTCATAATTCGATGGGACGGTTAACCGACACGATCGGGGAGAGATCAGGCGCAGGACCAACACTTACGTACGACTTAACGTGCTCTCCGAGGCGTGGGGGTTCATTTCTCATTCATTAATATTTCTATAATCAGAAAAACTCACTAACAGTTTTGATTTCATTAAAATCCATTCAATAATTTTTACTTTCAAGAGTAACAAACGTCCATCCATAGTTACACACTTTCGCGTTTAATAAATAAATAATAATAAATAAATATTTTGGACATCTAACACAATACGCCATCCAGTCCCAAGCTAAACAGAGCTTGCAGTATGGCTACTATTCAACTGATATGAATACATATATCCTTTTTGTTGTAAATACATACTTTTTATATATAGAAAACACCCAAACGCCGAATCGAAACCGAGACTTCAAACACAGCAGTCGCATACGCTACCACTGCGCCTCCGAGGCAGTCAATATTATATTATAATATTCGTAGGATTATATTTTTCAAAAACTGTTTCAGCGTGGAATTGTAAACATATATGCTATGGTACATAATGATAGAATACAAGGCTTTTTAGACATAAAATAAACTGCCGAACCAATTTTTTTTCTGTGACGTCATTAAGAGCATGACCATGAAAATATCTATCTCGGGACAGGCGTTCAGAAATAATGAGAAACTATAATTCACAGTATCATAAGTAAATACATAATCCTACTTTATTAAAACATCTCGGAAAATATAATTATGACAGCTTTTTATTTCTGTTAGAAATTTTCATCAAATAAACATTGAAATATATTGCTTAATTGAGTAGTATAAAACAGTGACGTCACAAGTTTGTATTTAGTACATTTTTCATACAAACTTATGATTGGATAAATGATAAAAAGTGAATGATTTGAGGGTGTCATCTAACCTATTAGCTTTTAAAATATTATAGCAGACTTCAATGCGCAATGTTCGGATAATTTTTACACTAAAAACAGTATTTTATATTCTTTAATTTTTAAACTAAAGGGTATTTATTGTATTTAAATGGCAATAAATTGACAAAACCCTTCGTCGGTAAAATATACCCTTTCAAACATAAAAAGAAAATATATAATAATTCATACATTTCTATATAAATAAAAATGAATCGTCGAAATGTATGTACGCGCATAACTTCCGAACGACTGCACCCAATTGAATAATTCTTCGTTATTATTCGGAGAAGTTATGTATTTAAAAAACTAAAAGAAAACCTGAGGTGTTTTATTTTCTTAGTCCGCTGAGTCGTACATAATACGGCCCCGCGGGAAGTTAACACGAGCTTAATCAAATATGTATTTCGGTAATTAAGAAAATATTTACGAGAGTGAATATGGCGGTATGAAGTTCGCCGCCCGGGTCTGTAAACTATAAACTTTAACATATATCATAGAATGTGTACGAGCCAAAGACCGTACGTTTGGCGCGGTTAGCATGTTACATCCACATTTTACGTTGATAAACCAATTATAAATCAGTGCACTTGCAACAATCATAGAGTGTACTCACTGGCAATAATCACTCCACATTATATCATTAGTTTAATAAGCCATTTTGTGTGCGACAAATAAATATCATCAAATCAAGTAACGTATAAGACGCGTACTCAGCTTGTTGAGTTCCTTCTGTGCAACACAGAAGACATTCAAGAAGCTGTGTACGCGGTCTGTGCATATATGTACGAGTGCTAGTGAGTACACCCTACTGCCCCTGCCATTGGCTCCTACAGAATGAATAAGTATGGTGACACTCCGCATTCTTAACCCGTCACCACCCTTTTTTTTTATTGACCATATCCCATTTAAAATAAAGTCCGTGTTGCAAAAAAAAATACTTTCTCCAATTATCTTGGAGGAATTAGGGAAAGGCAGTAACACCTTGCGATGGCGGGTACCTGTTTTACCAAACCTGTCATCACAGGGAAAAAGCAGGCTTTAAAAAAATGGGATATTTTTTTATTAAATACCAGGAATATCCTGGCTAAATCCAGTGGTGTGGTCACATTAAGATCAGACAATAGTCTATTACCTATTGTTTCATGATTAAGTGGGACATTGTTAATGTTTAACCATGACATACACAATGCTCATTTCATATTGTTTATTTAACTCGTGAAGAAGAAACCTATACAGCAATACTTTAAGATAAATCTTTGATATTTGGAGAATTATACAGGAGTGTGGCCGCCATGGGGTGGGTCACTATACTACATTGAGAATGAGTAAGGTGATATCCTCTTGGATTCTGCTGATGCTTTCCATCAGGCAGAGTAGAGTGACTTTGGCAGGCTCATATAAAAAAATTAGGCCAAGTGCGAGTCAGGCTCGCTCAGGAAGGGTTCCGTCCTATTGCCGCTATCGATATCGAGCAAAAAAACACGTTTGTTGTATGAGAGTCCCCTTGAATATCTATTTTATTTTGTTAATTAGTATTCGTTGTTATAGCGACAACAGAAAAACATCATCACTGTAAATTTCAGCTATCTAACTATCACGGTTCATGAGATACAGCCTGGTGACAGACGGACAGCGAAGTCTTATTACTGCCTCTGTGGCGCAGTGGTAGCGAATGCGACTGCTATGCAAGAGGTCTCGGGTTCGATTCCTGAGTCGGACCAAATGTTTGTATGATCTGCAAATGTTTGTTTCGGAGTTTGGGTGTTTTCTATGTATAATATGTATGTATTTACAAAAAAAAAGTATATAAGTATTAATATCAGTTGTCTAGTACCCATAGTACAAGCTCTGCTTAGTTTGGGACTAGATGGCGTTGTGTGTTAAAATGTCTGAACATATTTATTTATTTATTTATTAATAGGGTCCCGTTTTATCCTTTTAGCACAGAACTCTAAAAAGAAAAAGGATAGAGAATTGACAATGTGAGATTTGAAATATTATAAGTGGCTAAATTAATTTTCCCGTGGTGCACCTAGATTTATATATTCAAGAATGTAATTTAACATCTTCCATCAATTTACACAACGACATCTAGTTCCAAAACTAAGCAGAGCTTTTGTCATGGGTACTAGATAACCGATACAATACATATATCCCTTTTTAGAAAACACCTAAACTCCGAAACAAATATCTGCAGATCATGCAAACATTTGGTACGACTCGGCAATCGAACCCGAAACCTCATGACTAGCTGTTGCATACGCTAACCGCTAGACCAACGAGGCGTCATAAAGTTAACCTATATATAAATAAAAATGAATCGCTAAATGTCTTGTTAAGCGCAAAGCTCGATAACCCCTCGACCAATTCGGATATTTTTCGTTAAAGCACAAAGAAGGTTCTCAAGGAGAGAAGAAATCACTTGCACTTATTCCACTATGGTAAAGTTTAATGGCTATCCCATATAGCATTAAACTTTGACGAAATAAAAAAAAGGTATTGCAACAAGTTCCATTAAGTGCCGACAATCGGGAGCATAAATTAAATAAAACAAAACTTGTTTAATTATTCTATGGGACTGCGACAGGCCTCTATATAATTTTTTTTCGGAAATTCGGACATTTATCACACACGACGCCATTTATTCCGAAACTAAGCAAAGCTTGTAACATGGGGTACTAGACAACTAATATATAAACATACATACTTTTTTTTTGTAAATACATACTATATTATACATAGAAAACATCCAAACTCCGAAACAATTTGCTGATCACACAGTCTCAAGTCTCGGGTTTCGATTCCCGAGTCGGAGCCATTTGCTCAGACTCGGGAATCGAATCCCGAGACTTCTTGATCAGCAATCGCGTATGCCAACCGCTAGACCAACGAGGCAGTCACATAGTAAAGTAAATATAAATATAACACTCAATATAGGAATACTGATTAGGAAATCAGTCACCTCACGGATACACAATCCCTGTAATAACTACTTACTTAATAGACAATTTTCATTTGCAACCCTCGATAGTCCATTAAATAATTTACTAACACACAAATTTCAAGCCCAGTCCAGCCCAGTCAAGTCCAGTCAACGAGTGAAGCGACCTTCCGCATTCGCGTCAGACACCACACTTGTTCTAAAAACTCCAAAAAATAATGTTTGTAGTTCGTTTTGTAGTGATAATCGATGTTAATCCAATTACGTTTGAATTGAATTACGTTCAGTGTTAAATGGAAGACGAGGGCAGCGTTAAAAACACTAAATACGGGAGGTTCATGTAACTATCATATACTATTATAAATGCGAATGTATGTTTGTTAGGCTTTCACGTAAAAACTACTTAACCGATCATCATGAAACTTTGTACATATACTCTTGAAGGTATTAGAAGTAACATAGGAGGAACTTTTTATTAAAAAAAATTTTTTTTTATGAAAGATAAGAAAATTGTTTGTCAAAAAATCGTCAAATTTAACTACTTCTATATCTTGGTTTACACGACCGCTGCTCTATCCATTTGAGCTACTTGAGGTTATATGCTTATGGCTCCACTGCGGGCGAAGCCCCGGGTAAAAAGCTAGTCCGTAATAAATCTTTGATTGGTATATTGGTTTAGTGGTTAGTCTATCTGGCTGCTAAACTTGAGTAGATTCCCAACTTGGGTTAGATTCCCACGCAGAACAGATTAATGTGTTGTGAGGATGTTTAATTGTTTTGTGTCTGGGTGTCATTTTTAATAACAATAATATTTTTTTGCTAAACTCACTACACAATCAAAATATAAGTTTACAAACATTAAAAAAATAAGGTAACAAATTGTTTTTTTTTTTGAGGCTTGCAACATCTTATATGTCAAAGTCAATACAGCAAGCAAATTACATTATGTGGCGTTGGTGAGTTTTGATGACGTGGAATAATGTGCTTTAAAACTTTATTAACCGTCATAAACAAACTATAATTGAACTACATATCTTCAAATCAAACCTCTGAAACAGAATAATCAATCATGGCAACGAGAGTAGTACGCCATGTCTCACAAAAAGGCGGACTCTCAGCATTCCCTGCGATTCACTTGGACCAAATAGCAAACATTACCCTCTTTTTAATGCACACAGTCAAGATGTCCGTATGAGTAATGACCGTTTTTTTTTGTTGTTGTTTTGTAAAGAAATAACTTATTTACAAACTACTGAATGTGGCTTCGCTGCTAAAAATTTTAGTGGGGACTCGTGTTTACTTGCTGATATTGGTTATTTAGTAGTTAACACGTAACAAACAAACTCACATTTATGATATGAAGAGTGTATTTATTTTATTAAACGCGTAGAATGATACAGAAGGTACTTATTCGAATTGAGAAATTTTGAAATCGGATAGCCCATTTATTGGAGAACGCTACAAGCTAAACATTATGGAACATCCCAGTACTGTTTTTCAGAGCACGGACCATCCCAGTACTGTTTTTCAGAGCACGGACCATCCCAGTACTATTTTTCAGAGCACGGACCATCCCAGTACTGTTTTTCAGATCCCACCATTGCAATTGATTTGACGCTGACAGACGCCGCTACCTACCATCAGAGATTCTATCTGTCTCCTGTCCTACCCACAGATGAAGTTCAAGAGTAGATTTTCACCAAAAATGACGTATGTGATCTTTGTAAATTTTACCCTACTTTTTATGAACACCTATACAATACACAATTATTATTTTTTGGAATTATTCTTAGACCATTAACAAATATTTTCACGCATAACATTTAGTAATTAAAATTAAACCGAAAACAAAATTCAAATATGCAAAAAATAATTTTAAAATGCATTTATCCATAACTAGCTTTTTCCAACGGCAGTGTAAGTAGGTTTACGCAGTAAAGTGTAGCTTATATCCTTCCTCAAGAATCGAAGTATCACTAAGCCAAATTTCATTGAAATCTGTGCAGTGGTTGAGCCGTAAAAGCGTAATAGATAGAGTTACTATCGAATTTTTAGTATTAGTATGGATATGGAAGAAGTCTGATTGCTATAGTACAGGCTCCGCCCAGTTTAATATTAGTTAGCTATGTTTCTGATGTATGAAGTTAATATGTATATACAGGATCGGCCTTAACTGCCTACGCGAGACGAGTTTAAAGTCTTTATGACTATTTATAGGAAAAAAAGATTGGAGCATTTTAGATTGCATTGGGTTTAGATTCAAATTAAAATTTAAAATTCAAAATCTTTTATTCAATTAAGACACTAAGTGACATTTATGAACGTTAAATTGAAGCTACAGACAAAAATCATAGATCGACACAAACAGATGCCAGATGTACTCTATTGTCAAGATGAATTAGGTAAAAACACCAAAATTCACTGCCTGCCTGTGTCGATTCATAACTTCCAGTTTCCTAAATGCGTAGGACCTTATGAAAAGAATACTGGCAAAAAACTCATGGCCACTCTTTTTAAAAGTCAGATTTTTAGGTACAATAGTATTAGTATTACATGAATGGTTAACTGTGTGCAAGCTGTTACCACCTGAGTTTCGTTTTATTAAAATGCTTCAAGAAATAGCTACTCTCCTTTTATGTCCAACGTCCCCACGATGGGGCACAGTCTGATGACTCAATGGGTAGAAGACACATAAGATAGTACACACAAGTCTTCCTAATGAGTTGAATTAGAGGTATTTGACCTCTAATTCTAGTTAGTAGGTAAAAATGTCTGGCGCATACTTTTATATAACTTTATAATTATAATTTATGACGAAAAGGAAAAGTAATTAATAGTCTATATATGTTTCAATGTTCCACCATAGCGTCTAAACTACTAAACCGATTTTAATGAGCGAGGTGTCAATAGATTTATATTAATGGGCTATTTTCTTTTAATGGAACTGACGTTTTGCCTGATGGCATCACCAGAAGCATCACAAATGCGTTGCTGTTCTTTGAGGGATAGGGATGGGGATGAGGGGGAGGGGTTGGGGTATGGATTTCTGATTTCCTCACTTACTCGGTGAAACACAGCGCCGGTGCAGTTTCACATCGGTTCTCTGTGAGGCCGTGGCATCTCTCAAGGCTCGCGGTTTTATTGAAAATAAAGTACTAAAAGCTAAAAACTAGTATGCCAAAATAGAGGTAGTCGCAAGAAAATTGGTATACCGCCATTTTGTAACGGCGGCCATTTTGGAATTAGAATGTAACAGAATTTATTAAATTATCTCGTCACTAGAATTAAGGTGCTTACCAAATTTCAGAAAAATCTGCATCAGAAAGGGAATCAAATTTCAAACAAAACCGTTTAAAAATCCACAAAAACTGTCAACCAAAGCAGAAAGTGTTATCATGTTATCGACATTACAATAAATAATTAGTTATATGTACATAGCTACAAGTATATACAATTAGAACATTACGCACATATGAATTAAAGCATATTTTTAATTCAGTGAGCATAGATAAAAAAAAGGTTGTACGCGACCTCGCCATTATGTCATGCAAGGTCAAACCGTCGTTATGACACACTCCCATTACATATAATAGCAACACCGTATGTTATGACAAAGGAAACTCTATGGTGACGTTTATTTTTTAAAAGTAATAGAATTTTCCTAGAACATTACAAACCATTATTCAAGTACGTTATAAAATGATTTATGATGAGTAAGAAGGATATTTTTAAAGATCACATGAGCAAGATCAACTCATGGTAAGTGGGTACCGTAACATGGAGATAAATGTAGATAAAGAGATTGGTTTGCATATAACCATTGTATCATTAAAAAGACTAATATATATTAAGAATGAGAAAGAGTCAGCGAGAGGAGTTAATTAATAAATGATAGAACCTTATTAAGGTAAGGTTAATTTATGATATAACTTTATTTTGACTTATTAAATACAATCCCATGGTAGTCTAAACCTGTAATCCATACTAACATTATAAAGTTGACGAATTTGGTTGTTTGTATGAACGCGCTAATCACAGGAACTACTGGCCCGATTTGAAAAAATCTTTCAGCGTACTAAAATTCGTAGATAGCTCAGTTATCGAGGAAAATATTGGCTATTAATCATCTCGCTACGACTAAAAAGGGTGGATATTCAATAAAAATGGGGATAATTTATTCTTCTAAAGAGCTTCCATGGCTTGCGGTTTAAGTTTTATAAACCTAATGTTTCATATAAATAAGCAACATAAATGTTCCCCTTTATGAGTTCTAAAATAAAATGACAGGACATGTATACCTTTTAAGATTGACTCACTACTTGTTTTTTATTTATTTATGTTATGGTGGACCTCACTCAATTTTATTTTAGTAAACAAGTTTGTTGACGCTATATAACATCACGCTACGTGCAATCGAAGGCGCAGACGAGGTTTCTTGACACATTGGTTGGCTTATAAGTCAATAGTAATTAAAATATACGTCATCATATTCATCAGCCTATTGCAATCCACTGCTGGACATAGGCATCTCCAATCGCATGCCACTTAGTTGTATCCTTCGGGATGTAAGGTGACGAACAACAATCTTTCGCTCCAGGGCAACGAGTGACGAACGAGACCCTGGCAACCGACTGATGGCGGTATACCCTTAGCAACAGGCGTAGCTAAATGCGATAGACGGGCAGTTGCGTCATTTGTGGAACTACGCCCTGCGTTCACCAACCCGCCTGCCCAGTGTCGTGATTATGGGCAATAAACCTTCATGTATAAGCGACAAAAGTATACGTAATACCTACTAAATCGACGTCTATGGCGTTCTGACTCACTGTCTGAGGCTCGTTACGATTTATCAGACGCAGTGACCTAATTGTCTCTGATGACATTTGACCACGATTTCTGGACATTACCTCATTAAAATTATTACAATAATTGCGCTTTGAACAGACAAAGTAGTATTTCGCATTGGGTTTCCATTATACCAAATAAAAAAAAGCTCTTTTTTAACATTTCGGACATCTAACTCTCAGCGTCATCTAATCCTAAGTTAAGCAGAGTTTGTGCTATGGGTACTAGACAACTGATATAAATACAAATATACTTTTTTTGTAAATACATACATATTGTACATAGAAAACACCCAAACTCCGAAACACATATTCGTAGACCATACAGTCATTTGCAATCAAGCACAGCAGTTACATACTCTACCACTGTGCCATCGAGACATTTTTCACTTAATTGCGATAACTAAAATTAAAATTAATACAAGTAGCGTTGTCTGTTGTGCTTTCATTGCTATACCCAAAATTGCTGCACGCATTTCAATAAAATTTGGCATAAAGATACTTCGATTGTTGTGGGACATATGGTACTTTTAACCACGATTACCGACATGCACGCGGGAGGAGCTATGAGAAAAAAAAACAGTATGATGAAAATTTACGAGTGGCCCGCCAGGCATGACCACCTCGCCTGGTCGGAGAATCCTCCTTTTGAGTTGGAGGAATATGTCACCCGTTCCTTCACAGATTTGCTTAAAATTTTGTAAAAATATAGTGGAGTTAAAGTAATTAAACACGCATTTTAGTATTTTTCTAAACACCACCCCTAAACATTTCGTGCGAGCGAAGCCGCGGGCAAAAGTTACCTATATCACTTTCACCGTTAAAGACACAATTACGTAATAAATTTGACCACATTATGTAGGTGTTGCTATGCTGTGGTCATAAGCTGTGTTGTAAAACGTCCTGTCCAAATGGTGACAGAATAAAAATACATCCAATCACATCCCCTCCCTTTGCTTCCCTTGAGTGTCAGAAGAGCCGTCCTAAGGGAGCAAATTATTCAGCACATAAGCATAAAGAGAAGGAAAAGCTGCCTCAAAGCCTATACCGATCTATCTGGCCAGCGTGGTATAATAGGCCAAAACCTTTTTCTAACTAGCTGAGTCAAATGGGTAACACCGCGAGGCAACGCCAGCTAAGTTTCACTGGCAGATTTCTGATGCAATAAGTTACTCCTTATTGCATCAGAAATCTGCCAGTGAATGTCACGTCAAAATCGGTACAGCCGTTCCAGAGAAATAGGTAACAAATGTAAAAATAATATTTTGGTTTATGTACCGTGTATATACATATGCATTTAGTAAAAAGCGGTTACTTTAATATTACAAACCGACACTCCAATTTTATATTTTATAATATATTGACTGCCTCGGTGGCTCAGTGGTAGCGTACGCGACTGTTGTCCATGAGGTCTCGGGTTCGAATCCTGGGTCGGACCAAATGTTTGTATGATCTGCAAATATTCGTTTCGGAGATTGGGTGTTTTCTATGTATAATATGTATATATTTACAAAAAAAAAGTATTTATGTATTCATATCAGTTGTCCAGTACCCATAATACAAGCTCTGCTTAGTTTGGGACTAGATGGCGTTGTGTGTTAGATGTCAGAAATATTTATTATTATTATTATTTATTTTTAAAAAAGATGTGTAGATGAGAAGATGTTGCCCAGCAATGGATTGTAAATACTGTTATGATGTTTTCATTAATCCCTATTTAACTATAGTATACTTGTTGCAATGGTATTAAAAAACAAGACAGCTCATTCTCTATGGCCTTCGCTGTTCAACCATAGACAAAAATACATTTACAAAGGTATAATTCCCACACCTCTGTACTGAGACCTTCAATTTGTTTATCTAACATAAACATATTAACAAGTTAACAATTCCTAATTAAACCGCTTCGTGTTAAATAAGTAGGTACTTACAGAACCAAAAACAATCAATTCGCCCTATTTTTAGAATAACCTCTGGAGTTCTTGATGATATCATTTATATTTCGCCACACGCCGGCAAGCTGTAGCGTTAAATTAACTTGAAATTGGTTTAAAACTTTAAATATAAGCTAATTAATAACTTTGTAAAGCTGAAGAGTATGTTTTTTTGATAGAACAAGCCAATCTACTGGTCCACCACAAAAACCACGATCAAAACGCCGTGGGAAAGCCACGCTCCGACATGAATGGACCGGCTCGACTGGAGTGATACCACGGTCTCACTGCATCGCCTCGCATCAATCGAGCAAACAGGTACACGGGCAAAGGTGTCACAAGTTTGTTGCCGGCCTTTGGTAGATGGGAGGAGGGGTTGGATGTGGGCCGTCGGTATCCTCCGCCATTCCCACACGCTGCTTCCCAAGTCGATCCTTGCCGCAAAAATGTGATTAATAAGGTGGTGAAACACCGTTTTGGTAATCATATATTTTAGTGATAGCAATTACTGTTAGTAAATCAAATAATTCATCGCTTTTGGTTTTCATTTTTATTTAAAAAAAACTTAGATGTAGATAGATTGACTGCACATTTGGCCTAGTGGCTTAAGCGGTCGCCACGCCGTTTCCTACTTCGCCAAGTATTATTAGAGGTTCAAATACCACACGGGACAACACTTTGTATGATCCAAAAACTGTTAGTTGGAGTCTAGGAGTTCTTTGTGTCCGTTTCATATATGTTTTTAACAGTCACAGACACCGGATTTGTTCCTAATGCGGGAGTTGTAATCAAAATTAGAAAGAGAGAAGATAAAATTAATTACGTCACTTCTGTTCCAATTTAAATTAAGGTTTGCTAGATAAAAACTAGATAGATGTAAAATAGTTAAAGATCTCACATCAAACTAGGCAGTCTCACCAATGTGATCAGTTAAAACTCACCCCCTTTAAAGCCATGGAAAATTCGTGAGGCATAATTAATGTATGAATCTTTACATACGAATAATGTCATGTCGCCTCCACTCATCTCTATCCATAATGACATAAATCAACTCGCTGAACACACATCACTTCTAATCTCATAAATATGCATCGTTACCTTCAACCTAATGGATTAATTCATCCATTAATATTCACCATTCATCATTTGGTTTTCATAAAAATATTCTTTAAAATGCTCATTTAAATTACTTCGTAAATACCATAGCCCGTGTGGTAAAAAATTGTCCATTAAAAATACAAAGTATCAGCACCCCTATTAATCCCATGGGTGTCGTAAGAGGCGACTGAGAAAACAAAACCCAACCTGGCCAGCGTGGTAGAAGCCAAAAACTAGTGCTGGACATAGGCCTCGCAGTTGCTCACGCATGAAGGTTTTTGTCTATAATCACCGCGCTGGGCAGGCGGGTCTGTGATCGCAGAGCGTAGCTTGTGGAACCGGTGACGCTGCTGCCCGTCACCGGCCTATTGTTGCCTATTGAGATGGATATATCACCATCGATCGCCAGACCCTCGTTCGTCGGTTGGCAGGGTGCACCGCGTAAAGTTGGTTGGGAGCGAAAGATTGTAGTTCGCCCCCCTTACACTCCTTAAACCTGTATTGTGATAAGCACACTGCTGATAAACATACAGATACTAAACACACACACACAAATGGATTGATTACACCCAGACACAACAAACGCTTCGTCCCGCAATTATTTGTACCAGTTAGAAATCGAAACCACGACCTCTAGCTTATCAGTTAAGATCACTAACACTGAGACCAAGTCCGTCAGTATAAGTATGTTCTTATATAAAATACTTTTTTTATACTAGCTATGATCTGTCTGTGGTATATTCTGGTAATATTAATGAGAAATTAGGGAAAAATTAAAATGAAACGTGGATATTCAACCCGACTACGCCTGAGCCAGTAAAACTGAGCATTTGACACCTCATTCAATAAAATCGGTTTAGTATTTTAGACGCTCCAGTGGAAGATACAAATAATACAAACATACAGAATTCCAAAACCTTTCCTCCTTCGCAAACCAACAGAATATTTACATAGATATAAAGATATATATATAAAATCACAAAAATAGATTTCTTACATAGAAATATGCGCATTGATCTAGAATTGAACCCACGACCTCTAACGCTGCAGTCGAATCTACTATCAGACTGTTGTAATACGACCATGATTTTTAAAAGTCAAAGATATCACAATTTAAGCACGAAATAATTTTATAAACTTAATAACCTTACCGTGCAAGATTATGTCATCGACTTAAATGCACTAAGATAACACATACACAACACAACCACTCGCGTTGATATGCACGAGGAGACTGACTGAATTGACTCAACCAACAACTTTTTTTTAACTTAACCTTCTAGGCTTAAACCGCTATCCCAATAGGCCTAATACATAGAATACGGTGTATATTTTGTTTTTATTCATGTTATACTCGTTTGGATCGCGAGTGATTGGGATTGCAGTCAAGTTTATTGGAAAAACAGATGCGCTGCATTGGGTGGCCATGATTGTTTTAACAATTCCCCTAAGTATGAAGTATATTAATAACTTCTATTTATTTTAATTATTCCACCTCACGGAAAATCAACCTAAAATGACAGTAATCCCGCTGTCTTGTTTCTTTGATGAGTGCGAGACCAGAGGCCAATTGATGAAGAAGCTGCCATAAAGTGGATCACCATGCTGCATTGTTATCTGCATTCAAAATCCATCAGCAGCGTAGAGTACATAAAAAATTAATTAGAAATCTTATTAGTTGAAATATAACCGTGGCAGAGTCACGCTTCGGCATGAATGTGCCGGGTCAACAAGAGTGCACGGCCTCACTGAAAACAGATGTAAAACAGCGCTTGCGCTGTGTTTCAAAGCACAGTTGAGTGAGAATACCGGAGGCCCATACCAATTGTCCTCTTCATCCCCCAAACCCCGGCAACGCACTTGTGACGCCTCTGTGTCCATGGGCGGGAGCAGGCGCTTACCATTGTATGATACGTCTGCTCGTTTGCCCCCTTGAAAAGATGGTATGTTTTCTGTGAAAACTGTTTGTGTTAAAATGATATGTACTTGAAACCCGTCCGAAACTGTCATCCTCTATACCCGAATGTCTTAAGGAAACGTCATTCACTTCATCAAAACTGGACCTAGCCTATAGTTCTCTCCTTATACAGAAGTTTTTGGCTACCATACTGGCCAGACTTGGTGACAAATTTTTTATTCTCTTTGTAGTGACGTTGTCCTGTACGATTACACCGGCTTGTCGGCTCTCACGCCCCGAGGGATAAATAGGGGTTGGGGACAATCCGTATTCTCAATTCGTCACCGTTACCATCATCACCTTCCTGGCCTTTATTATTCCCAAAATTTGGGATCGGGTACTAGTTCAATCGGTTTTACCTGAATATCAGTATTCACACAGAGCGACTGGCATTTGACCTCCGCAATTCTGAGGGTGAACTGAATCCGAAAGTTAAAGTAGTTGTCAGTATATTTGAGGGCACTGACTTCCCAATAACGATTGCCATAGATGTTCATGACAACCGGGACCGACGGCTTAACGTGCTCTCCGAGGCACGGGCGGGGAACACCGCCATCTTCGATACTCCATGCTGCTTTAAAAATTTCTTGTAAAAAAAACCCAACAGCAGTTCAACCCGGGAATCATACCCGATACCTCATGATTTGCAGTCGCTGACGCTAACCACTAGACCAACGAGGTAGAACCGTTCTCCCTTAATGTCGTGTAAAATTCTCCAACCTGGCAACATTGGATTCAATACTTTCTTCCAGTTTATAAAAACCTACCAATAGTAAGTAGCTACGCGTTACGTATAAACAAGTAACAATCGCTAGATATAAATATTTCGAGAGCAGAATTCGATGAGGTACAAACTGTATTGAAAATAGACGAAGCATATCGGCATTCAAGGACAAACATCGCTACCTAACACCAAATAATAACACCGTGAAGATTTATCACAAATGTACTCAAGAGTGTATTATTTATATAAATAGGTGCCTCAAGTAGATGTGTCTGTGCGTTTATGCAAACGAATATAATTGAAGTCTGTTTGTGATTTCGTAATGACAGAATAATTGTTTACAGTGCGTGTGTTTGATGCGGGTAATCTCTAAACGGAAGCACCGATTTTCATAACATTTACACTGTCAGGTAGCCGATGCTATGACAACTAAGAGTACAAGTCTTGAAAAGAATAGCAAGTTCGTTCATAAAATATTAATGGATAAATCCATTTGAATATAAACTAGAAATTTGTAATGATAAAGAAAGTCAAAGCATTTAATTTTCATTTCTAACTTTCGATCTTCAATCTTGGTAAGCCGCTTGAGGTTCCCGTTATAGAGGTTTGGCGAGAGGAATCACGAGACCATCTAATACCGGCTGATACAGGTGATCACTGGAAAAGGATGCTTCGGAATTCATCTGCGTCTGATCCGTAAGGAACCAATGCCTGATTTTCACCACTGCGGTAGCCGGCTCCAAAAGCTCGCAGAATGTCCGACGCAGGCGTGGCATAAGAGACGTTACCTCGTGCTAACATGATTGCTGCTATGAACCGGAGACAGCGGCGTTCCGTCTATGCTTATATTACGGATATGGCAGATCTGGACCGGAAGAGGTTTAGAACTTTCATAGTTAGCTAGGCAGGTACCGCAGACGACTAAGGCGCCGGAGATCGCAATACGATCTCCCTCCTCCTTAAGCTTAAGCCTGAGGGTGACAATTGAGGCCCTCTGTCAGGTCCTATTAATTTTTCTTATAAGTTGAAGCCGCCACTTGTTAACCGACTTCAAGTTTAGCTTTACTAATTATCTAGCTCAGTTTATAGAAGTTAATAAGTATATATTTAATTTTACCTATGTTTTCTTAAACAGTGTTACAGAATTTGTGTGCGTGGTCGCACTAATGATACATATAAAGGATTGAACCAATTACAGTTTAAAAAACTAAGATCTCATTATAATATTTGGGACATCTAGTAACACAAACGCCATCTAGTCCCAAACTTGTACTGTGTGTACCAGACAACTGATACAAATTCATATCTACTTTTTTACACAACCAAACTCCAAAACAGATTTGCAGATCATACAAACGTTTGATCGATGACTGCATCGTTGGTCTAGTGGTTAGCGTAAGCGACTGCGGGTAAAGAGGTCTCGGGTTCGATTCCCGGGTTTGTTGACTGCTGTTGGGATTTTCTTACAAAAAATTCTTAATAGCAGCCTGGAGTATGGAATATGGTGGTGTTTCCCGCCCGTGCCTCGGAGAGCACGTCAAACCGTCGGTCCCGGTTGTCATGAACATCTTGATCCCGGTTGTCATGAGCAATCGTTATTGAGTAGCCAGTGCCCTCAAATATATTGACAACTAGTTCAACTTTCGAATTCAGTTCACCCTCAGGGTGGTGTAGGTCCGATGCCAGTCGCTTTGTGTAAAAACTGATATTCAGGTAAATCTGGTTGAACTAGTAGCCGGCCCCAAGTCTTAGGAATAATAAAGGCTAGGAAGATGATGATGATACAAACGTCTGATCTATTCTAATCTTTATCCAGTTACTAGTAGATAAATCTACCTGAAATTTTCTTAGAAATACGAATTGTTCTACAAGAATAATTCCCCTTGAAACGTTTCCATTAAATAATTGACCTTTAATTATATTATCATATGCCGAAAACACGTTTAAAATTAGGTTACGATCGTTTCCCACCGCGAGGCCAAGGCCGCTTTGGTTAGCTACCAATATGTGTTTACCTTTCAACCTGTAATCATTGTTTAATGCAAATTATAATAGCTTTGTGAAAAAGTTCAATTCACACATAAATATTAGAGATACGAAGAAATAATTATGATGTTTAAAAATGAATCATCTTTTTAAGTCATAAGTAACAAACTGCCTCATTAAACGCTAGCGATTAGCGTACGCGTCTCAGGTATGATTCCCGGGTCAGGCCAGAAACTGATTGGAGTTTTTCTTACAAGAAATTGTTAAGAACAGCCCGGAGTATAGAAGTTAGCGGTGTTTCACGCCCGTGCCTTGGAGAATCGTAGTCCACCGTTATTGGGAAGTCAGTGCCCTCTAATTACTGACAATTAGTTCCGCCTTCGAATTCAATTCGCCCTCAGGATTGCGGAGGCCCGAAGCCAGTTGCTTCGTAGAAAAACTGATATTAAGATAAAACTGGTTAAACTAGTAAATAAAATAAAAATATAAATAGCTTTTATTGCTGTTTACTTTTCTTTTTTTCCTGTTCTTCTTTATTTCAATCATCGGCAGCTGGATGTCTGTAACAGCTTGTCTATCAACAAAGGCCTCCTCTAAAGATGCCCACGTCTTACTGTCCCTAGCTAAACGGGTCCGTACCGGACCAGCAATTTTCTTGAAGTCGTCTTCCCGTCTTTTTATTTGTTTACCTTTAATCCTGTTGCTGTCTTTTAGCTTTGCTTTTGCTATAGTGGTTGAATTAGTAGCCGACACCAAATAATCTTGAGATTGATAACGGTTGGGAGGAACATTATTCTTAAAACAAGTTAATGTAATGAATTTCAGAAAAGAGGATATTCTATGTTTCTCGATAATCTACTTCAAAAATTCTTTTCTTTGTTTAAAAAGGTATACATTTTGCTCTCGTGTTGGTTTGATTTAAGCACAAATACCGTCAATACTGGTAGAAAATTAAAGAAAACAGATTTTTTAAATGTGTAAGTGTTTTGTTTTGCTGAACCAGCCCCTTTTGTTTTCGGTAGTCTTCTTTTTAAACACTGTATATGTGCTATATACAATATAGTATATACATACAGTATTAAGCTGCATATGTTCTTTTTTATAGTCGGTGATACTTTTTTGAGAAGGAATTCTTTGTTTCTTTGTATTAATTCAAAACTACAGACTTTATTAAAGATAGACTTACATACAGTGAATACGTATTATAAATGTTTATTATTATAGTTCACTGGCTACAGATTAATAGAAATCCTATCCGATTTGTTCAATACAAACTCTAACCACAAAATCCATGATTATATACTTACAAGAACTATGAATACTTTGAACGAATGACTATATTTATATTGGTATTTACATTACAAAAAATCTTTATAAATTATAAGTACGACTAACATCACAAAGTTCCATAATAATACATTGAGAACATAACAAAAAATTAATAAAACCTTTTTCATGGTTGTAAACGTGAAGTTTTGTATCTATGGTATAAAAACGCGCGCTTTTTAAAGGTTACATCATAAAGCGTAGGGGAGCTGACGTCACAACATGGCGGTCAGGTGAACAACCTGCTGTTTTGAAACATTTTCTTCACTTGAATATGGAATATGGAAATTGTCGCACGTTCAAGGGTTATTGAAAACGGATTATCAATTCTTTTTTAAAAAGAAATTAAAACAAAAGTTTGAACATTTTTACTACTTTTATTACAACTACTTCGATGGTGCAATGGCGTTGGGATAGCGATTGTGTACTGAGGTCTGAAGTTTATTTCCCGCATCGGTCGTAAATATTTGTTCAAGAGTTTTGGTATATTCTATGTATGAATAATATGTACATAATGTTTACAAAAAAAAGAATATAAGTACTCTATTGTCATAGTACAAGCTTTAGTTTTATTTTTTAGAAACAATCTCATTGGTCTTCTTGTAGCTAAGAAAGCACATTGTAAAATTATCAGAGACAGATCCATCAATGGTGACAATTCTGTCCCAATCCCTTTTTATAAGGGCCTGGGTACATAATCACGCAATCCAGGACCTCCCCGGAGAGGGCATCTAAGACTATACCTTATAAAATTGAGAGATACAGCGTAGGTCCATGTACTGCTACAGTTAATACTAATGTTTTCATTGCGCCACATCCTGACAATTATCTATATGCCTGCTAAATACAGAGCGATAGAGTATAAAGCATTTCATTTTGTGATGCAGCATTCATATTCGCGTTCGACCTTTTTACTTTTATCGAAGTTGTTTTTATACATTGAATTGAAAAAAAGATTGGCGGGGTAAAATTTTCGGCTACCACTGTAATTGGGAAGGGGGACTTAATATCACACAATCCAGGACCCTCAGAGTGAAAGTCTAAGACTGGCTGTCAGGTTGGTTTTATAGTGAAAAAACCAAATACTTTCCTGGTTTCACAATTGCCACCACGGTGTCTTCCGGGATTCCTGATGTCACGATAGGGGTCTCTCTGGAGATATGAGGGAATTTTCCAGCCCGTCACAGTCCATTCCTTATCGAATCTCTTTGGAGTACCGCCAGATTTAAAATTTGGAATCAATCGAAGGTACATAGACTCCTTGATGAGTCAGAAGCCATTTAAGACTCCGAAGAGAAGAAAATATTGGTGTACTTACATCTTACCAAAGTTCTTATTTAACAGAAGTAGTGATATTTAGTTGTACCATGCCCGATATTGAGGATTAAGGGGATCGTCCTGTAATCACATCACTCTAAGATGCAAACGGTCCCCTTAAAGAACTACTATACTGTAGGGGAAAAAGCAAGTATTTGTAATATGAATTTCTCACAGGGAATCTATAATTTTTATTAAGTACCCCCCTAGTTACCATCCCCTCCTAGCAACCGCTACACAAACATTGTATTGCCGCAATCCATTATATAAACATTTCTTTTAAAATTTACGTGTAAACTCTATTATTACGTCTGTTGGTAAAAATTTTATCATTCGGCACTTCCGAAATTTCATTTTAAGAACTTATTTTCGGTGTAAAATATCTTCGACTGTTTTGGGAGGTACATTTTCAAACCCCCCTCTACCCATCAGGGGTAGGGTAGTATTTCGAACTAAGCCAGCTTATTTACTTGTTGAAAACCAACAAAAGAATTGGTCAACAATGCGAGTAAATAATCTGTAAACCCTTTTACGCTGAATTACCTCTTGAAGTGGCTGGTATTTTTTGGGTCTTTTACACCTATTGAGTATTTGACACCTAAGTGGAATTGCTCTTTGTTTTCTGTCTAAAAATTACTAAGTTATTTTTTATATTTTCTATCGTTAATTTCATCACCACGAATACTTAAAGACTCATAAAGTTAGGCTTTAAGTACTCTACATTGGCAGAAATAGCCGATTGCCGTCTCAACGAATGAAGAAGAAAAATTACTAAATAGCAAGGTATGACGTCAGTATTTTGAGCTATTAAATTGAGCATCATTTATATTCCAAGGGAGATCGTTTTTAGTTTTTTTCGAAAGACGGTCCCCATTTCATGTCTTTAACATTTTTTATATTATTCCATTAATTTCATCAAGACAAAGACTTGAAGACTCAAAGATTTAGAATTGAAGACTGAATAATTGACATTGGCAGGAATAGCTGATCCGAGCTGTTTGCCATCTCACCAAAAAAGAAGAAGAATTATATTTCAATGTTTACGTGGATCAAAAACTCTGCTCTCCTTTTTCTCTGTACCTGTTTTGCGAACGTTATGAAGATAGAGGATTACGAAATTTGCTACAGTTGAAGTTTATACGGCAGAGAACGAGGAGGAGGAGAGGAGGAGAGGAGGAGGAGGAGAGAGGTCGAAATTCAGCCACTGGTGAACACAACTATGATTTAAATTCGATTTGCTCTCCGTGGCACTTTTAAAGTCTGAAATCCATAAAGTTTAAAAACATCCATGTTTAGAAGATGCGCCATTTCAACTTAGGAAGTATCGAGACGAAAAATAAATACACATTTAGAACCAGTAATTACGAACTAACTTCACGGTAAGTAAATACTAAAACGCATGCTCATTTCAAGGGCATACAACAGGTTTTCTTACGACCGATGAACATTTTAGATAGCTGGTAAAAAAAATGTGTATTTAATTATAATTTAACACAATCTGTGTTTGAAAAACTTGCATAATAAGTTATCCAAGATGCATGTCCAACTTTAAGATATAATGAATTATATACATTTATTAGCTAACCCGGCAATCGTTGTTTTGCCATAAACACATTATAATGTACAGTTAATTCATGACAAAAAAAACAGGTGTGGTGTCACCCTTATACATCTAATGGTAAGAAAAATAGATGTAAGCCAATTCTCACACCTACCCAACATGCACGCAAAATTTCCTAAAAATCGGTCCACCCGTTTCGGAGGAGTTTGGTAACAAACACCGAGAATTTTTTTATATTACGTGAATACTACTGCTAAATAACGTAATGAATATTTTCAGATAGATATACAGAGACAATTCTTGAGGGCCTGACACACCTCTTTTTCCTCCTCTACATTCATCAATCGCTGCATGCATTTTCGCCGTTTCTTAGTACTTTTCACATGGTCTTTCTTCGGAATAAAATCAATTTGGTTGGTAAATGTTCGCCCTGGGAGACCCCTTCCGACACTTCCATACACATTCGCTCCATAAATTCCTTTCGTGAGTCTCCTATCATCCATCATACCGTCGGAGTATGCCCATTTCAATCAGTGTCACTACATTAGCAGTGTCATTCATCATCCTATCCTATTAAAGCTATAAATGCGAAAGCTTTTTGGGATGAATGTTTGATACTGTTCATTCGAAAACGGCTGAACGGAACTGGATGAAATTACAATAGATTATATTCTAGAATAACACAAGCTACTTATTATCGGAAAAAAAGTGGCATTCCCGTGGGATGAGCCAGGCACTGCAACAACCGCGGGGAACACCAGACGGGACGCACTAATACGAGTATTAATATCTTGTGAACATGCCTCGAACGATTTTAATCTATTTTTTGATATATGTATTTATATGACGAGTCTTAATGTGTTTTTCGTCTTCCACCCCCTAACCCATTTCTAAAAGTCAATGTCTTATGACTTTAAATTCTTTTGTTATCTTTTAAATAAGGAAGTTCCTTGTTTAAAAAAAAACAAAAGAATTTAAGACTTGGACAAAGATGACAAAATCATATTATTTTGTCTCTGATTACCTCGTCGGGAACATGGACGCAAACGTACAATATGTGTGTATGGCAATCCTACTACAAAATTATCATATATTTTATTGCTATGAGGAAACTACGTTTTAATAATAATTGATATCAAAGTATTTATGAACGGTATTTAAGTATAGTTATTTTGCCCGTGTGCCGTGTTATCGTGCCTCGAAGAGCACGTTCAGCCTTCGGTCCCGGTTGTCATGGAAATCTATGGCAATCGCTATTGGGAAGTCAGTACCCTCAAATATGCTGACAACTAGTTCAATCTTCGAATTCAGTTCTCCTCAGGGCTATGGAAGTCCGATGCCAGTCGCTTCGTATAAAAACTGATATTCAGGTAAAACCGGTTGAACTAGTAACCGACCCAAATCTTGGGAATAACAAAGGCTAGAAAGATGATGATTTAAGTATAGTTATTTTAAATATATGGTTACAACATGTCTGTATATGCGTAAAACAGTACTGTGCTGAGTGTTGTGGGTTCGAATCTCACACAGGACAACACTTTGTGTGGTCAACATATTGTTGTTATGAGCCTGTTCTATGTGCGTTTAATTTATGGACAGACACCTGCCAGGTGCCAAACTCTCTTGGGAATGTCCGTAATCATTTTTAAACAGAGCAAATCAACTAGGTAATTGTATTAAGGTAAACGGATAGGTTGAGATTATAGGGTAAAGGATATTCAAGTCTCGGATAGGGAAAATGGACTTAGAATACAGAGGCTTGGAGTGGTCAAGGTCGCGTATTTATATGTACGTCATGTTATTAGACCTCTTTAACACCTTATCGATGGTTCTCGGTCGCTTAGTTATGGCATAATTAGGCCGCTGACACATGCACAGCTACCTGGCGACATGGTTTACAGGACGCCTGAGACACTCAGATATAAGTTTTCTAATACAATTATGTTATTTTTAAAGTGAAACCTTTATTACATCGTCTCAAAATTTTTGGTCTGTGTATCGCGTGTCGCGTGACGGTCGGCCGCGGAGTAGGGATAAAGTGAAAGGCGCTCGTCAGATCAGCCGAGGCAAATATGGCGGCGTCTATAGTTCTATCAGCTGATCTTGTAGTGTATAGACTATTACTCATTTGTGCCAGTGCTCCACGCTAATTTGTTTGTTTTGTCAGTGTTTAATGTAAATGTTGTTATTTATTTGCTTTATTAGATTTATTTATTTGCATGTAAAAAAAAGTTTCACTTTTACCATGGTTTCATAAAACCACACAATCCTTGTTTCTTTAGTGTTAACGCTTTTTAAGTAAAATCTCTTGTCTAAGTCAGGTTATATTTATATGGGTAACAAATTGCAGCACTTGATAAAAATCTAAATTCAGCCAAACCAATAAAGTCGTCACTAATCATGTCATTTGACTACTAAAAAGGGTATTCCATTACCAAATTGTACTGTTTATTGTCATTTATTTACTAGATACTATTATTCAGATATACGATATATTTTATAATCTAAAGGTACCATTAGAGAAGGAAGTGCACTACGAAGTACGAAAATCAACTAATAAGCGGGCGAAGACGAAGCGTACTGACTAGTAATGAAATAAAAAAAGACTTATTGTTGAAATAGTTATAAGTATAGTATACAGGAGTGTAATTTATGTGTTTTATTTTGCCATAGACAAACAACAGTGTTTCACAAAAAGAGCTTACGTAACCATCTTGTTTTGGCCAGTAGTATGTATTCTTTTTATTATGTTTTACCAAGTACGTTCAAATAAAAGTATATAATATACAAATAGAAAAATTACAAACGTTTAGTGTAAGTATTATTACTAGGGCAGATATTTTTTACAACACTCGTAGTATTGTTTAGAGATGTGCCCAAGTGTCAAAAACCGGGTTTATCCATACTAATCCATACTCCATGATAATATTAGGTACTAGTTTATGCCTGCGACTCCGCCGGCGTATATGTCGGTTATCGTGGCAAATAGTAGCCTATGTGTTATTCTGATGTATAAGCTATATTACTGTAAAGTTTCATCCAAATCCATTAAGTAGTTTGTACGTGAAAGAGTAACAAACATCTATCCACACAAACTTTGGTGTTTGTAATATTAAGTAGAATGAATTCGTAATCAACTTTGTCTGATACGCTTTCACGGTTAAAACACACAAATTTGTTGTGTACATTGTTTGATACTTAAGGAAGAACATAGGCTATTGTTTGCCGTGATAATCGACTTGTAAGGCATAAACCAGTACTGGTATGAGTTGAATACTGATTTCATTAGTGCCTGGACCTGCTAATAAAACTCCAAATATTTTGCAGCTGTAATGTAAAAAATAGTTGAGGTGAGATATCGTGTAACAATCAAATAACAATCGTATCTGTCTATCTAATACTTTTAAAGGAGCAAATCTTGTAAATAAACACGTAATCTAAATCTCGGGAACGGCTCCAACGATTTTCATGAAATTTAGTATTCTGGGTTTTGGGGGCGATAAATCGATCTAATAATTAAATTAAAAAAATAAAAATACCGAGCATATTTGGTCATCAAAGTTTTTAAGAATATAGCTAACATCCCTTTCCGGCCTTGCACCGGTAGATACTTTTAGATTATAAATTTTAACAAGCTCTTAATAAACTTGCCAAGCAAGCTTGGCTTCTTCTTCGGGACTTGGCAAGCCAAGTCCCGTTCCGTTTCACACGGAATCCTAACTTTCTTGTAAATGTACGTATGTATATTGCCCACGGCTCCGCCTGCGTGTATGTCGGCTATCGCGGCAAATAGTAGCCTATGTGTTATTCTAATTTTCAAGCTATATTACTGTAAAGTTTCATCCAGATCCGTTGAGTATTTTTTGCGTGAAAGAGTAACAAACATCCATACTTACAAACTTTCGCGTTTATAATATTATTTATTTATTTATCTTCATTGCGTACATATTACAAAACATTAAATAATATGTAACATTAATAAACATATTAGTAGGATGTTACTCGAGTGTGATTAAGCTTTCTAATGTGAAAGAATTTTTCAAATCGGTTCAGTAGTTTCGGTGCCTATTCAATGCAAATTAACTAACAATCAAATCTTCCCTATTTATAATATTATATTTTGCTCTTTCTGGAGCATCACATCCTCCTCAAGATCGGCCCTCTCCCAGCGATCTCTTTCTGGAGCATTACATCCTCCTCGAGTGCGGCATTACATCCTCACAGAAAGAGACGCTACTATTGACTTAGTAAAACAATTTAATACTTAATAGATCCAATATGCATTAAATAAATTCATTTTAATGCTCTTTCAATAATTTTATCTACTCAACGTTGCACTTTTTAATAAACAATGCGAAACGAATATGAGTACATTATATCATGTCGCTTTATTAATTATTACAGTTATAATTAACATGTAAATGTATTGTAATTAAGTCTACAAACATTCTCGGATAAAAAGAAATGAGTGAACACATTCAAAATGGCGGCGAATTGCAATGAATTAACATTGACACGAGACCCTTTCACGATCGTTACGATATTGAATGACAATAAATTTTATTAATAATATTACATTAACGATAATGTTCTTTAACAAAAAAATAACACAAATAAAAAAAATCTAATTCAAGAACCGTAAAGAATTAGTGATGGGATTAATACCTACGAAAAAATCGTATGATTTACCCCCGCAACCTCGTCTGTATCTCCGTAGCGTGATGTTATACTCGTAAAGCGTAAACAAAAATTGCTAACCACAAAATGGGTATAATTTTTTTAGATCTTTTAAGAAGAACAATGTTTTCATATATTGTTTTTGGGATACTTTAACCGTCTCCGTAGCGTGCGCAATGGAATCTCTCAAAAAGAATAATGTTCCCTAGTTTTGTGCTTCCTTCCTGTGCCGAGCGGTAAAAACCTGGAACTCACTACCAGCGTACGTGTTTCCTTCCCACTATGATCCCGGGTCCTTTAAGCGGGGCGTGAAAAAACATCTCACCAGGCCGCCATAGTGTTGGTCACCATGCTGCATTGTTCTTTTTCGCATTGAGGATTTGGATTCTGCTCATGCTTTCCATCAGGCAGGGCAGAGTCATTTTGGCAGCTTATACATAAAAAAAATCTTTTATTGATATTTCGCTACTTTTTACTCGACTACGACAAAATCAAGGGAGGGTTATGGTTGTTATATGATGAAATATAGCCTACAGCCTTTCACAATAATTGTGCTATCCAACACTGTGAAATTGCAAATCGGAGCAGTAATTCCTGAGATTAGCGCTTTCAACCAAACAATCAATATTTAATTAAATATTTAAAGTTTATTTTACTTTAATCGTTAACAAATAAAATAGTTGGGGTATGGGCCTCTCGTATCGTGACTAGGTGAAATACAGTGCAGGCGCAGTGTCACACCGGTTTTCTGTAAAGGCCGGTAAACTCCGGTCGAGCCAGCCCATTCACGCCGAAGCGTGGCTCCCCCTCGGTGAATTGATTTTTTAAAACATCTAGTTCAACTGGTTTGTTTGTATACTCTAATTTAAATCGCAGTAATAACGTATAGTTTTCGCCTCGGTAGAGCAGTTTTGGAGTATGCTATTGCTGTACTGCGACCAAATGTATTTATGATCTGCAAATATTTGCTTAGGAATTTCGGTGTTTTCGTTGTGTAATATGAATATCATTATACATATTAAAACAAGCCCTGCTTAGTTTGGTACTATATAGCGTTATGTGTTCAACGTCCGAAATATTTATTCATAACATTGTGCTACCGAAAATAATTTTTTGAATAGGCAGTAACACAAGTTATGTGTGCTAGTATTATAACTAGATTTTATTCTAATCTAGAATACTTTTCGGATATTGTATTGGGGGATCGTTTTTTGTTTTTGCGAAAGACGGTCCCCATTTCATGTCATCCACATTTTTTATATTTTTTATCATTAATTCCATCACGACGAAGACTTGAAGACTCGAAGACTTAGAATTGAAGACTTCAAATACTTGACTTTGGCAGAAATAGCTGATCCGGCTGATTGCCATATCATCAAAAGAAGAAGATATTGTATTGTCATAAGTTGCCATACCAAAGAAACATGGTAATGGAGGAAAGCGACAGATGGCCAAAGAAATTACATTAAGTTTATTTAAATTAGGTAGATATAAATAAATGCCTTTTATTTTATACCACATTGTAAACATATTCAAATAATTAGAAACAGTTAATGAACCTTTGTATTTAGACAGCGGACGTATGTGAATAAGCGGTAGCTAGATGGCGTATGGAAAAAATTAAAATAACTATTATGAAGCAAATGTTGTAGAAAAAAAAATACTTATACGAAAGTTGAAGTGTAAGGTAAAGGAACGGAATACATATGTATACAAATCTTTGTAAATAATAAATGTATACATATAAATAAATCGCCCGCGAATCGGAAAAGTAACCTGCTACCCTTGCATTTATACAATGAAATAATATTAAGTAATATTTAAATATAAAAAATATACTTTTTTTCTTACAAACGCGGCGAAGATTCTGTGTTAGCATTTTTTTTAGAGTTTGAAGCTTTTAATTGATTTTCTTTATCGATTACACTTTTGTAGTAAAGTGAATACAATTTTGTAACATTAATCAGAAAATTAAAAATAAGCCTCCGTTTTATACCGCTGCTGGTTACATAGTGTGGAAATATGTTAATTAACTTATTTTTGTCTATAACTATTTATATTATCGACGTCTCAAATACCTCATACCCAAGTAGGTAGGCATGTCGAACATTAAGGCGAGTAAAAATTGATCGCGTGTTATAATCTTCTGGATTTTTATACGCCGATAGATAGTTTGTGCCATTCACCTACCTACCTACTCATAATACCAACTTACGATAGTAACCTAAGTGATCTTAATCAGCGGGTAGTTATTATTTACAAAAGATTAGACTACGAACAATTGTTTTTAAATGAAAATGTGTACTATGTTTATAATATTGCAGTAATATTTATAAGATTCGAATAAATTGCACCGTTTCCTGTCAAGTCCCGCGTTACATACGCAATATGGACTTATAATGACATAATAAAACTAGTTCCATCCCTACGCATGCTAGGCTACCTTTTAAATATTATTAATTGTTAAAATTACTTCGGTGTATATTTTCATATATATGTATATTATTGTATAGTTTTACCAATAGTTATTCATGATACGTTAGTAAATGATCGGGAAGTACATAGTAACTACCCAGCGTTCATTTAGCTAACTACAGAATTAATTTAATCATAAAGAATCAATGTAAACGAAAAAAATAAGGAGTCATTTTTCCAGTCACAATTAAAATTAACAAAACAATAGATGTATGAAGCTTCATATTTTTAGTCGATAAAGAATAATAAATAACTATATGAAAGTGAAAAGTAAAACGAAGTTTATATCGACATCAGAAAAGAAAGGCGTAAAATCGATTGCACTCAATAAAAATTAATGAATAGCACATAAATCTCACCTCATTTAAATACCAAAAACAATTCCATTATCATAGCACATAACAGCAATGTTTTCAGTGAAGCACAATCATTTTAAACTGTTTTTAATAAGAAAAAAAACCACGATAACACGCGAACTCTGCCTGATCTAGTGATGAGACAACGTATTATTTGTCACGTTTTCGATTATAAAAACATCAAAATAACACTGTGTCATACAGAAACGAGTAAAATCGATAAATTGAGGCCCGAAAAGCGTCCCCGTCCAAGCTATGCCGGTGCCGCACTGACTGACTGACATAGTAGATAAGTTTCAAAATGGCGAACTTAGGTACTCGAGTTTGCGCAATGTATCTTTCGATCAACATTACTAAAAAGCAAGATTATTATTTAGTTCATGTATTAGTTTAAAAAAATTATAAATTTAACAATCTTACGTTTCTATTGTATAATATAAGTTATAATTAATTAGATTTTCAGTTGGGGCTTCTTCAAAATCAATATTCATATTTATGTATTTTGGCTTTATTGTGCTGCGGTATTTTGTGGTCGTTGACCTCTTGGAGAAAATATTGCAGCATAGTTCTTTCTCATTAAAGTGTTAATGTAAGATAAACGTTATAATTACATAAAGAAATTATCTAAGATTAAAATAATAAAACAATTAGCAGATACACTACAATAATATACTTATCTAACTCATACATACTTCATACGTAGACTACAATATTACGGTGAGAAATATGTGACATAATAGGCTAAGCAATGGTAACCAAGGTCAGTACTTAGATGGGTGACCCGTTAGACTTTGGTATCACTCTTCAAAACTTTCTAGAAGAAATTTTAATAGAACTAGACGAGTCAGTAAACGATAAAACTGTGCCCAACGCTAGACGTTCTATTTCTTAAATCAAATTAGAAGTAGATAAGATTAAAACTTTTAAAATAAAATAGAGATAATCGTTCGTACGTTTTGATTCGTGACTTAATTTGTTTTTCTTATGACGAAAGGAAATCGTCTCGGATGACATCTCACAAAGGGTGGGAGGGGGCGTTGATGTTGACCCGAACTGACTAAAAACCGCACGTCATCTACCGTACCAGTATCCTGGTCACTTAAGGAACTGGCCTCTACTTGACACATCTATAACTACTTAATACATATTGTAAGTAAGCTGAAGTATTCGTTTGTATTGGTAATTTAAATCTGGTTTGAAATATTATTTCAGTATTAGATAGCCCAGATATCGAGGAAGAAAGAGAAGAGGGAAAAAACAGGTTTAATTTCATCACTCTAAAACCAACTGGAGCGGTTTATTAATGAAAAGTGTCGCAAAAAAGTTTTTTATGATAGAGATTCTCTGGAAGTATACAATTTACTTGTGCAAAATATGTTTATCGCATGATTACACCATTTCTTTAATATTATTTTAACACCAGTAAAAACAAAACTCGATATCCAGATATTATTAATTTCAGAATAAATAAAAAAAATACTTTTCACCTATATTTAAAATTAATATTTAAAAAAAATATTAAATATACACGTTATTTAAGGTGAGGGTGGGAGGTGTTTCTTAAACCTCACTCGTATCACCAAGGGGGAGGGGAGTCAAAACTGCTACAAAAAACCTCACGTGTTAATGGCCGGCCCCAAACTATATAATCAAACGAAACTGCTTGAGCACAGTGCAATAGGCAAGTGACTCAACATTTTAGGTCTAAAAGTCAATTGTAGAATATCGTGGGAGAGCCACGCTTCGGCATGAATGGGCCGGCTCGACCGGAGTGATACCACGGCCTCACAGAAAACCGGTGTGAAACAGCGCTTACGCTGTGTTTCATCGAGTGAGTGAGGATACCGGAGGCCCATACCCCAATCCAACGCCCCCTATCCCCCTCACCATCCCCCTTCCCCCCAGGCCGCCATAGTGTGGGTCACCATGCTGCATTGTTCTTTTTCGCATTGAGGATGGTGACCACCACTCTTGGATTCTGCTCATGCTTTCCATCAGGCAGGGCAGAGTCATTTTGGCAGCTTNCCCTCACCATCCCCCTTCCCCCCAGGCCGCCATAGTGTGGGTCACCATGCTGCATTGTTCTTTTTCGCATTGAGGATGGTGACCACCACTCTTGGATTCTGCTCATGCTTTCCATCAGGCAGGGCAGAGTCATTTTGGCAGCTTAAATATATAAAAAAAAGAAAAAAAAAAGGTGTGCGCGTTCTCAGCCAAAATGTCTCCATTCCTTCCCCTTCCCACTTTTCAGTGCACTCAAATGCCATTACAAGATAGGCTCGCTATCCTGGGCATGGATATCTGCCGAGACCTCAACTCACGCGAATACGTTGAGAGTATCACTAAAGCGGCCTCACGGAAGCTAGGTGTGTTAAACAGGGTGAGACTGTTCTTCTCGCCCGGGCATCTGTGTCTTCTTTACGAGACCCAGGTTCGCTCGTGCGTGGAGTACTGTTCTCACCTATGCGATGGTGCCGCACAGTACCTGTTTGATGCTCTTGACCGGTTGCAGCGGCGAGCAATCCGTATTATCGATAGTCCCGAAGCCACCGAGACCCTTGAGCCTCTACAGTTGCGTAGAGATATCGCCTCCTTGGTAGTCCTCTATCGCCTTTACCATGGTGAGTGTTCTGAAGAGCTCTTCCAATTGATCCCCCCCTCTCCCTTCCTCTACAGAACAACACGTGCCGGCCTTAGAAATCACCGCTTTAAAGTGGAAGACATACATTCTCGTACTCATCGCTTCGGTAATTCCTTCCTGTGCCGAGCGCTCAAAACCTGGAACTCACTACCAGCGCACGTGTTTCCTTCCCACTATGATCCCGGGTCCTTTAAGCGGGGCGTGAAAAAGCATCACACCAGGCCGCCATAGTGTGGGTCACCATGCTGCATTGTTCTTTTTCGCATTGAGGATGGTGACCACCACTCTTGGATTCTGCTCATGCTTTCCATCAGGCAGGGCAGAGTCAACGCAATTAAAAGATACAGCCGTTTATGATGCAAATTTTCGACACGGGCAAGGAAATCAATACCTACAGGGTACTTTCCGTGAACTCAAAATCTTGAAATTTGGTACGAAGTAACATGTTACAGTATGTTACAGTATGTTACAGATAAAGAAAAAAAACGAAAAGCGTACATTTTTAGCTACATCATATAGTAAGCCGTTTATGCTGCAAATTTTCGACACTTGCAACGTAATCAAAACCTACAAGGCACTTCCCGTGCCCTCATCGGCATCGAGCCCTCTAAGAGGATTTTGAGGCTGATACTCAACAACCAATGGAGCTTCGGACATCACTTCCGAAGTCTGGTTTCGAAAATGAGAGGGCCCCGATGACTCCTGCAGGAGACTCTACAATTAGGGGTCGTGCGGTCCATGGCCCTTTATTAGGTTCTGGGTCGGGGGGAGGTCCTGAGAGTCACCAATATCGCGTTATTGCGACGACAGCAATGAGTGCTGGCCTTCAGAAACAGGTCCCGTACGATTTCCTTTGAGGCCCAAAGTCTACTGGCTGGAACTCCACCAAGGGATCTGGAACCGAGAGCCCTTCCGGCTCTTTACCAGTGGCACAAGGAGGCGCGAGAGTCGGGTAGAGGTCCTGAAACTCCAAAAATCGATCATCAGAAATTCCAACTCAGCCAAGCCCTCGTGGAGGATTGGAAGGAATGACTTGGGCAGCCGATCGCTGGGCACGCCGTTACTGCGGCGATAAGGCGTTATGGACAATTGGCTCGAGAGGCATCACGGAACCCTCTCATACTGGCTGACGCAGGCAACCACTGGAAAAAGTTGCTTCGGAGATAGCATGTGTCCGGTCCGTAAGGAGCCTGAGTGCCACCACTGCGATGGTCAGACCGTAGAAACGGCGCTTCACACGCTGGTGAAATGTCCGGCTTAGGGGGAACCGAGGCGTGATCTCTTGGGATCATCGGGATAGGGGTTTCCACATAGCCGTACAACATTACAATACGTTACAAGCCGTAGGTGGCTCAAGGCACGTCGGGGTATAAAGGGTTTACCTTCTTAGGGTGCGCCTGGTTCCCCGGCTCCTAGTACCCGAGAGGGCGTGCGGTTTTAGACGTTTCGAGTCCGACATGTCACCAGCAGGTGTTATCCGGGGGATATAAAAGGGTACTTGCCGTAAACACAGAATCTTGAAATTTAGTACGAAGCAACTTCTTATAGCACAGTTAAATCAGTAAAAATTTTAAAAATGCCTTATAGTCATGGTTCAATATCAAGTTTTTACAGTTTCAGTGGTGTTTTAGTATTTTCGTTATCATCATCTCGGCCAAAGCGAGTGAATGAGGATTTAGGAGGCCCATACCACTCCCCCCTCCCCCTCTCTATCACCCAAAGGCCGGCAACGTATTTGTGACGCCTCTAGTGTTTTGAGTGTCCATGGGCAGCGGTAATCATTTACCATCAGGCGTTACGTCTGCTCCTTTGCCCCATATTCCATGAAAAAAGACGTTAAATATTTTCGAAATAAAATAAAATATAAAAAGCTAAAAGCAAAACACGCTTACAAACAAATGTGCAGGTGAATTTAGTAAAAACATGTTATGATGAATGTATATGCAATGAATGTAGATCCATGACTAAATTTTAAGTTGATTTATATATTTAGAAACATATTCCTTTGCTTCTCTTCTTCTCCGGGTGCCTCTTCAATCCTGAAGGTTGGCCGTCAACTTCCTGTACTCCTCCTTGGCCAGGCGGAACAGTTTCTCAACGGAGGTGATACCGGTCCACTTCCGAATATTACATAGCCACGATTTTTTCCTTCGTCCAGCGCGTCTCTTCCCTTCCACCTTGCCCATCATTATCAGTTGAAGCAGCATATATCTTTCGTGCCTAAGCACATGGCCGAGATATTCAATTTTGCGCTTTTTGATGTTTTGCATTAGTATTTCAGGCATGTGAACGCGCTGGAGCACAGTTTCGTTTCTGATCTTTTGTGTCCAACTTATGCGAAGCATGCGACGGTAGCACCACATTTCAAATGCCTCTAGGCGTCTCATTGTGTCGTCTTTTTAGGTCCATGCTTCACAGCCGTACATGACTATGCCAGATGTAACACAGAAGTATCCTAACTCCGAGTTTTATGTTAATGTCACGACAACATAGAACTTTCCTCATTTTATTGAAAGAGGCACGGGCAAATTCTATCCGAGTTTTAATTAAAGCACCAAGTACTTAAATTGATTCACTCGTTCTAGTTGTCTCCCCATAGTTATGATAGGATTTAAATCTGGACTCCTGGATACTACCAACAGTTTTATTTTGCTGATATTTATCGACAGACCAGCTTTCCTGTTGCTCTCGTTGACTTTTTGTACAATTTCTTGCAAGTCATGTTCGGAGGATGCGACGAGAACAGTATCGTCTGCGTAACGCAAGTTGTTGATGACAGTTCCTTTGATTTTTATACCAGCTTCAAGGTTCAAGAGCATCAGACATCACAGCTTCTGAATAAATATTGAAAAGCAACGGAGATATTATGCACCCCTGGCGAACTCCGCGACAGATTTCGATTTCATTGGTGTCGTCATTATCCACCCTTATTGTAGCCACTTGTTTTTCGTAAAGATTACGGATGATTCTCACTTCTTTACCATTGAGACCAATATCCATTAAAAGGCCCATAAGCTGCTAGTGTTTAACACGATCGAATGCTTTTTCGTAATCGATAAAGCAAAGCACTACGTCGGTTTGCATATCTCAGCATTTCTGTATTAGAATGCTGAGGGTGAAAAGAGCTTCACGGGTGCCAACTCCGGATCGGAATCCGAATTGGCTGTCTCCCAGTTGCTCGTCACATTACGGTCTTATTCTGTTCTGTATGATGTTTAGAAACATTTTTAGGACATGGCTCATTAAACTGATCATACGGTACTCTGCACATTTGCTGGCATTTCGCTTTTTGGGTATTAGGATGAATGTAGACTTCAGCCAGTTATCCGGAAGAATGCCGGTTTCGTAGATGTTGTTAAAGAATTGTGTCAGCTGTAACAACTGGATGTGCTGACACAATTCTTTAACAACATCTCTTCTTCGTCTTCTTCCAAAAGTTTAAGGATTTCGATGGGTACGTTATCCGGTCCCGGTGTTTTCCCGGATTTAGCAGATCTCAAGGCGCACAATACTTAAGATTTTAAAATAGATGGACCAGTGTCGTCTGTGACTATTTGGATATTTCTAGTCAGATCAGCAAACATTTTCCGAAACGTAATCACACCGTTGTTTCCTCTTCTTATTGGGGTCTAGAATCAGGTTCCCACTTTTGTTGGTATTTCCTAGCATTTCCTTTATATGTTTATGCGCATTAAAGCTGTCATGTTTTCGAGGAATTACTTCCATGTGTGCGCATTCATCGCTGTAGTAGGAGTTCTTGGCCCTTGCAATTGCTTTTCGGATGGTGTAGTCAACATCTTTATAACGATCTGGCAGGGGGCACCACGCCAGTCCAGGGGGCTAGCGCCGCTAGCTATTCTAAAAGAAACCAGTAGCGCGTGCAGGTGAGGTTGGCAATAGAGTCGGACAGATGTTATGCTTCGTTCTCCCCTTACCCCCCTATATTCTATATTCCTTTGCTAAGGAAGGGCATATGCCCAGCTGTGGACAGTTAAAAGCTGTCGATTATGAAACAAATTAATACAGTTACCATTTTGGATTGAAAACCTCCTACGATCTTTTTGTGATCGATAAAATTAAAAAAAATATTCTAGAACGGATAACCGATTATTTTTCAGCTCTGGTGATTGCTGTATGTGTAAATAACTAATAAAGATACAACACCCACTTATATTGACAAAGAAAGTTAATAAATAAATTATTTCAATCCTATCTCTATTAGATGCTAAAAGTAACGCCAAACTACTTTAGTTAAATCTCTTCATGAAATAAATATTGGCAATGATTTACGCAAACATATTTATTTAAAAGCAATAAATAATTTTATTACATTTTTTAATTTCTTTAACAGTTTTTTAAGAATGAACTATAGAATTAGTAATGGCAATATCAACTGGCAAACTAGAGACTATTTTGCGGGCTTGTGAGCGCGCTGGGATGCGAGTTTTGGAGCTAATTGTGTGGGCTTTGGGGTTCGCGCCTGGTGCGTTCGGGATCCGTCAAAAAGTCACTTCTACAACTGGCTTAAAAGACTAGGACCTAGAGCCGAAAAACCTAGTGATTAACAAAAAAACGTCAAAGCTGTCAAGCAAAATAAAATCAAAAGGCAGAAAGTTTTGGCGGGCGGTCAAACACAGTACAATAAACATTTGTATTTTATTTTAAATATAGTAAAAACGATAACATGGCAGAAAAACTCGAGGATCTGAATCTCCCTATGACTGTAGTTACAAGAATAGTTAAAGAAGCTTTGCCGGAAGGTGTATCAATATCAAAAGAGGCTCGAACAGGACTAGCGAAAGCCGCTTCTGTTTTCGTACTATATGTGACTTCTGCTGCTACAAACATAGTTAAGAATAAGAAAAGAAAAGCTTTAACTGGCCAAGACGTGTTGGATGCTATGCGGGACATAGAATTCGACAGGTTCGTGGATCCATTAGCCGAATCACTGGAACAATACAAATTGATGGTATCTGCGAAGAAGGCAAGTTCAGGGAAGAAAAAAGACGAAGGAGACGACGTAGAGATGATAGAAGACGACTAATGTGATATTTAGAACTTTAGTGATAAGTTTATTTAAGTAATTGTTAATAAAGTGAACATAAGATGAATGTTTTGTTGGCATAACCTATGACAAACAACCTACAAGATATTACCGGTACTTAAATAGTGTAACGTTTGGTACTGAAACTTTTTACATTGCTGAAAACTGTATTGAGTTGTTCAAAAGAACTAAACTAACAGACAATGGCTGCAACATCTTTTAATGCTTTGTAAAAATAAAATTCAAATCATTTAAATCACTCCATAACAAATATAATGATGTTAACAAAGCTTTTAATGGGAGTCATGGAGCCTTTTGGGCATAGCAAAGTCTGGTAGAGAATGTGAACCATCTACCATTAAATTGAAATGCAAGTTGTAGAATTAATTTCAATTAGATTAGTGTATTAAAGATGCTCATAGCCCTGTTGCACTTAGTGATTAGAAACAATCACCGAGAGTAAGCAACGACTGCACTGTCAGTACCTGGATGGGTGACCGCTGGTGACATATTGCTATGAGTCTCTGTGATTCAGAGGTCACATTAAGCAGTCGGACCTAGTTGTTATCATACGATAACAGTCGTGAAGCTTAGCTGGAGGCTTTCAGATGACATAAAAACATCTAATGGCAAGATTACATAGCCACAACATATTCTTGCCAGTCCCCAACCTGCACATGGCCACTATGGGGATGTATGGCCTTAACCCTTTCTTGAGAGGTGACCCAAGCCCAGCAGTGCGACATTATGGGTAGTTGATAGTGTATTAAAGCTTTACTTAATTTGGTATGGCATTGGTTGTGTTGTCAAAGAACACTGCAGTTAATAGTTTTACCTGTAGCATGTATGTCTGTGATATACCTATCATCTGAGAGCTATGCTTTACAATAAAAACTGTTTAATTAACAAGAAACCTCTCTGATATGTTTTAACAATTCTCTTTTCATTAGGAATACTTCTTTGTAGGGACTTTATAAACATCTTGAAATGGACACAAAGTACACCAAGGCTCAGAGCAACAATTTGTGGGTCATACAATTTCATGTTCCAAGTGGGGCTTGAACACAACACTTAGCACCATAGAGAGTGGCAATGTCACAGCTTAAACCACAATACTATGCCATCTGTGCTAAAAATGAGTTACATCTATATAGTTAGTCATAAAGCTGAAGAGTTGGGTAGTTAGTTTGATTGAACATGCTATTTTCAGGAAATACTGGTTCAATTTTAAAAAATACTTTTAATTTTAGATAGCCAAGATTTCGAACATAGCTTTATACAATCATGCTTTAACCAATAGGAGTGAAGTTTCCGTATAAAAATTTGAATAAAATTCAGTAAAAGAATTTGTGCACTGCTTACACGGGTAAGTTTCACAAAGACAACCAAAATATATTCCACTAACATTCAGTTTCTGTTTGTGACCTAAAAGGACAAAACCCCTTAGTTCATAAATAAGAACGGCAATACTGATATATATGCATAAACTTCTTTTTATCTACAAAGGGTAGATACTAGACACTTAACAAGATGTATGGATAAGATAGAAGATCAGTCTTAATCATAATTATCATCATCATCATCATCATCAGCCTATCGCAGTCCACTGCTGGACATAGGCCTATCCAATTTCACGCCACTTAGTTCGATCTATGGCTTCTCGCATCCAGCTCCTACCAGCCGTCTTGCGCAAATCATCGCTCCACCTGGCCTGTGGACGTCCTACACTACGTTTGCCGAGACGCGGTATCCACTCAAGAACTCGTTTACCCCAACGGTTATCGGTTCTTCGGCAAATGTGGCCAGCCCACTGCCACTTCATAAGGTATTCATATATTTCTAAAATACACATACTTTCTCCGTATGGTGACAGATTAAGAGTTTCTTAGCAGATGGTGCCTGCTTCAGTGCGAGCAGACGCTGGGAGGGACTGGGTCTGGATGTGTTAATAACAGCAGTTCGAGGATCTCCCCTTCTCAGGCTCAGAGTGACACACCGTGTGGTTTTAGTTGGTCCGATTTCGATACACCACCCCACCACAAATCCCGGTGAGGTGACGGCCTGTGGGGGTTTCTATGCGGTAAAAAAAAGTGTCATTATAATTGAGGTCACTGACCTCTCAATAACGATGGCAGGGACCGACAGTCTAACGTTCTCTTCTGGGGCACAGGTGGGTAACACTCAAAACTTACATACATTTCATATACGAAAAACGATTCATCACTTTGGCCCGACTCGGGAATCGGACTCGAGACTTCTTGATTGGCAGTCGCATACGCTAGCCGCCAGACCAATGAAGCAGTCGACATTCTATTAGTGAATTACTACTAAAAAAATATTCTTAAGGTTGTACTAAAATAAAACAAATTTTTATTCATCACTTTATTCGGGAATAAAATCTGTTCACAGACAATTTCGAGATAACATCGAACCGACAATTTACCGCAGGGCACTACTTCGATCTACACTTCTTATTTATTTACAAACATCCTCCGACATTCTTACCTTCCATCTGATTTAACGAAAATAAATATCGATATATCTAATTTTTCATTTTCGAACGCTATTATAATCTAATTTATAATTTCCTCTGATTATAATCTTTTTTTTTTAACTTTTACCATTAATACTATGAATTTTATTAGAGAAAAATGGAAAGACCTTATTCTAAAATAAATTGTCAATATTTTTGTACGACCTATTCATAAAACTACAGGAAGCAAAGCTAAAAACCTATAATTAATTTTAAAATATTACATTTTGTGGTAACACTGAACTGTCAAAGTCCAAATTTTGAAAAGTTTTAGCGGTGGAAAGTTTTATTTCTTAGTGTGAGGCAAAACGATGGTTTTTTGAGTTTACAGTCGCAAGTCACATAATTCTACGTAATTTACTCTCTAGAGTCTAAAGTCCTGTTGGTGCCAAGCTGTAACGCAAAATGAACATATTTAGCTTTACCGCTTGTCTCACGAGCATTATGTTAAAGTTCAAACTAAATGCGCTTCTGAGAGGAGAGATGGGAGGGAACCGAGTATATAAACATTTGATGCCCAACACATAAGCACAAACATGAGTTAATAAGAAACTAAATGCAACATAAGTAAGTAAGCGCTCATAGCCCAGTTGCACTCGGTGATTAGAAACAATCAGCGAGGGCAAGCAACGACGGCACGGTCAGTACCTGGATGGGTGACCGCTGGTGGCATGTTACCATGAGCGTCTCCGTGATTCGGAGGTCACGTTAAGCAGTCGGTCCCGATTGTTATCATAGGATAACAATCGTGAAGCTTAGTTGGAGGCCTTCAGGCGGCTTAAAAACATCCAACGGTAAGATTACGTAGCCACAACATTGTCTTGCCAGTCCCCAACCCGCACTTGGCCAGCGTGGGGACGTATGGCCTTAACCCTCTCCTGAGAGGAGACCTGAGCCCAGCAGTGGGACATTATGGGTTTTCGATAAATGCAACATAAATTACGCGACTCAAACCTCAAAGCAGTTGCGCTCGTTTGTCCTCACACTAAGGATTGATCGCAAAACAGTTTTACGAACGTACCTCAAAATTATACTGAGGTATTATTTTTCATGTTAATATAACTAAATTTAGTTGTACTACCCGTGAGCGATAAGTTGAGACCCGCGTGGAGTTCGACACTCCTCCCCATTCCCGCGCACCGACCCGCAGTCGCCCGTAGTGTACAGTTAGCGATACTATTTTTTTATCTATTGGTCTCGTCCTGGCTTACGTCACGTATCGACGCGCTTCCGAATCCGTTATTATTGTTGTTAGTTTTGTTGTAATAGTCCGTGTTAAGTTTAACTATTATTGTTCCTGTTAAGTTTTTATTGTTAAAGTTCCGGTTACGTTTTTTGACTTTTTATTGTTATTGTTTTCTAATAACAAGTATTATAATGAGGGGTAAATATAGTAATTTATTTTACGATAGAAGACGGCTGCCTAAAATTCGCAGATCCCGCCGCAGGCGGAAGCTAGTTCTATTTTTGTTTGAACTGTACTTGTCAGTGACTTCACCGCGCTCAGGTCTCAACTTATCGCGCACGGGTAGTATCAACATAAAATTTAATTTATAAAAGAAATTAAGGCATCGGTATTGTAAGTAATAAAACTAATTTTTCAAAATCTCTAGTAAAATACCTGCACTGAGATCACATACAATACACAATGAAATCTTGACAGAAAATAGTATTTTAAATGTAATCGTTTAGAAATGAACAACAACAAAGAGCATTTAATGCTAATTATACGTCTAGACATTTACATTATTGATTTTTTAATAGACTTCACGCCAGACTTTGTTTTATAATATTTGTTTTTAAATTCTAAAGAGTAAATAATTATTATCATCAACACTTTTGATTTGTCAGTTCCTTATTAATTCTACATCTACCTGTCTTCATAAAAGTTGGCAACATCGTCATCTTCCAATGTAGATTTAAAACTCCAAAGGTTGGCAATCATTAATTACCGAAGATAGGTGCTTTTTTATGTTTAGAAACCGAATTTCACAATATTGTTTAAAATGGATAACGTCATGTTACGTAACGTTTTCTATGGAATATAGCCTAAGGGCGACATGCACAACGTTCGGCTTAAGTAGTTACTAAACAAAATTAGTCAAATGCAGTTAAACGCATAAACACATTTAATACACATATTTAACTAAATATACCTGCGGTCATCAGTGTGCAAGAGGGCGCTAAATTTGTTTCAATTAAACGAGTTTATGAGTTTGATTTCATTTTACTAATTTTGTTTAGTATCTGCTTAAGTCGATCGTTGTTACAAACGTCGCCCTCAATCTATTATTCGCGTAACCGATTTCGTTCTTGTAACATTTTTACATATTAACGAATACTTCTGATGTTAAAAATCATTAATTTTCTAGAAACAGATTCGGCAATCTCTGGCGAAATTTCCTGACATTCTAACGGTAAAACTACATATACGATCTGAATACAGTAACTAACAAATCAAAAGGTCTATTAACTTCAGTACTGGTGTTCTAGTGTTTCTTTAAATCTAGTATCTCGAAATATACCTACAAATACATCTAAATTCTAAACAAATATTTATAAACTATCCAATTTTCCTTATTACAGCCATTCACAGTCTAACTGCCAAGCTTTTTGGCATTCTTCTTGCTTGAAAACCTTATTATCAAGTGTATTATTTGATAAAATCAAATATTTAGTAGAAATATTCATGAGAATTTTAATAAAATACCTTTAGACTATTCGCATTAAGACAATAGTGACGCATCGATCAAGCTGTGCACCCTGACCAGCCCCTTTAGCCAAGATGCAAGTGTTTCGCATCGATTCTCATTCTACTATCATCAATGTCTCTACTTTCTTGTATTTTTGTTAGCATTTTATTTTGACCATGTGACTTAGCGTTGAGATGACGTCATTCTCATATATTCGTTAAGTTTTCTAATAACGTTTATGTTTGTAGAATAAGAACATATCTAAGGGCACAAATTGGTCAAGTGGCAGGCCTTAAACGATTCGCCATTATTTTAACTTTTTTATTTTTGCTATAGAATTGACATACGAAGCTTTATTTAAATAATATACTTTATAATAAGGTATGATGTATGAGAGTTTGAACATTCTTAGAAATGATCGTCACCTTAGTTCAATAGTAATATCTTGAACGAGACGTTTTGAATTAGTTTTACCTCACTTCTTAATTTTTAATTACAAAACTAAACGTTTTTAGTTATTTTGTCACATAACTGGTATAACTCAAAATTCACCTTACTCATGATTTTCTTCCCGACAAATATTTCATGAGCGGCAAAATTTTGAACCTGTATTTATAAATTCCGAGTGTATATGTCTATCATTGGTTTTCTACAAAAAATTCGTCTTATTGGCATATTATGTATGTATATAAGAAAAAATGTATTGAAAGGCATATGCTTAAAGGCATTTACATGTTTTCAAATATCTACTAACATGTTAGGAATGTGATACAATGCTATGGAGGTACCTACAGTTGCTTGAAAGAAACATGAGTCAACTCTGAAGATAAATTCTTGTTTTCGTTAAAACTCCGTTCAATATTCAGGTCCGAGCTACTCTTGATTCCACAACTTATACAAGTTATAGTAATATAACATTTAGGGTCAGCTTCAAATGTATGATAGACCATACTGAACTTACCTATCTGTCAGATAACTACAGATTTTGGTAACACAAGTTTTGGATATAGCCTTATACATCAGATAAACATACGTATTAGTAAATTATGTCTGTCTAAAGGCCCAATGATGCAGCAGCATCACTAGCCGCCATGGTGTGGGTCACCATGCTGTATTATTTGCATTCGGAATGAGTAGAGAGACCACCACTTTTGGATTCCTCTTATAATTTATATCAGGTAGAATAGAATCACTTTGGTAGGTCCATACATAAAAAAATAAAGGTAAACAAAAGAAAACAAAATTGTATGAAATCATATTTATTGGGAGGTATAAATAAAAAGGATTATTAAAAAGCGAAATATACTGCGATTACTTTCTCACTCTGACAACTGAACCCATATTTATAATTTCAGGTGCTTAGTGCACCTACAGTTGATAAAAGAAAACATACCAGTGTTGCTATACTTATAAGGAAATTTTTTTCGCTGGTAACCCAGTTCAATAAAATATACTTTCATTCTAGTGAAACCAGCCTTTAAAGATCAGTCTGACGGATTATTTGCAATTTAATCAATTTACAATTAAAATAAAACATTCCCTTCACTATTTTTCATTTTACAAACATATATTAACATATACAAAAATGCGTACGATATACATCCGTCATGACGAATATTAAAAACCTACAAGTAATCTCACGAATAAAAATGAAAAAAAACACTATTAGTATTTAACATTCAGGTTTGCGTTCAATCAGTTCACTAATACATGTATAAATAATAGTTGTAGCTGAACTGGCAACACAATCTATGGTTACACTTCCTACAATATTCGCAGTATTATTAAAATATATCCAGTCGAACGACCAAACTGTTGTGATCGTAAAGAATAGAGAAAGGAAGTCGACACCACAAGTTAAGAATTTCTTTACAATTTTTTTTTTTACAGATTCTTCCTAACTCTGGCCGACTAATTGTCAACATCGCCGTTAAAAAAAATCAGTTACATAATCTATGGCTAACGGTATTATACAATTGCACTAAAACTAAGTGGAATAATCGTTATATTTACAAAAAAAAAATAAACAAAAGTACGCAAGTGTTCGTTCACATAATTTCTATGTTAAAATTATTTTGTAAAAAAATGTCTTTTAAATTTTTTTTTCGTTACACTTTAAATCACATACTGCGATATAAATATTAAACAATGAATAAATAAAGTTTACTATTTATATTTTAAATATAGCGAGTACTAGGTCTGTTAATAGTTCATTTTAAAATTATTGGATGTATTTCTAAAAGTACTAAATACGGCATTAAATAAAAGCATTATTTAAATCGTACTTGCTGCTCGAACAGAGTTTAATTTATCATTTAAAACCTTATTTAGCACACACGACACCATCTTGTTGTTAAATAATATTTAAATAGGTGTTAGATATTGATATTTCCATTTTCGTTATCACTGAACAGCACACTATAATCTGATATTGTTTCCCCGAGTGGTGATTGCTACCTGTCATGTTGTCTTTTCAGAACTGTCAAGTGTGATGTGCTATAAACTTACTAAAAAGCACTATAATGTCATATTGTAAGCAACAAGCTTCAATAAAAGTTAGATAGCTTGAATCTAGATCAAGGTACACGACATAGGTTAACAAACTGTCAAAATCCCCATCAATAAATGACGGTATTAGAAAAGTTTAGATTTTCTACCTACATCTTCAATAAGGTTAAAATATATTTAATATTTAAGCTTGTTTCCGACAAATAGAGTACTATTTTAGCAGGAAAACAACATACAACGCAGAGGGCCTAGTGCCGGTTTATTTCACATCAAATCTTCCACCAACAAACTCACACTAGGCACTTTGGTGGTGCCTAGTGTGAGTTTATTGGTGGTTATTAAAATCTCATTTTCTTCTCCCATGACACGCTTTGCTCTAGATCTCAACAACGATTAACATTACTAAACAAAAATGTGCTGTCAGTCCAACTGACATAAGAATATTAACTGTCATGAGTGGTGTTAATTTTAATTAAAGTTTATAAATTTAAGTATTTTCGAATCGCTCACTTCACTGATGGATAATTTCATAAAATCAAATCGGTGTCTCACACCACAGAAATTACTGTAACTGAACCCTTAAGTTACACCTTGATCTCTATGACACTTGTCACTATTGTCATTTCTATAATGACACTATATGACATTATAGAAATGACACTAGTGACTGATCTGATCCGGCTGGTTGCCATATCATCAAAAGAAGACACTAGTGACAAATGACAAATTATTAAAGTGTACCTCTTAAAGTTAGAACTTACGAGGTACATGTTAATAATTTTTTTATAATGCACATCATTTGTGATAAAACTGGCACGTTATGTATGAAAATATAGGTGATAGTAGATTGAATCGCTTGTTTAAAGTTACTTCGTCAGTTTTTTAGACAAGATTTTACTTCGTCACAGAGGTACAAGCTATATTTACGGGCTGTGGTGGGACATTTCCGAAATACGCATTTATATAATCGACAAATAAGTAAGCCAGCTGTCATAATTATCTGGATTTTAAGCCAGACCGGTAAAATAGCCCGCCTAAAAATTACCTCTGAATTTCTGCTTAGGATACATTTTTAAAATCCTTGATAACTAATATTAAGTTACATTAATTTATATTTAACGTTTGCTAATCAAACTTATTGCTTTTCGGAATGATATACTAAAATGGCAGTGATATTGGGTTTTAATTAAGTAATCGACTAATATTTATTTATATTCTTTAATTTACGCAAATATTCAAACTGTATTTGGTATGACAGGTACTTGGTTTATGCAGTTTTGACAGATAAAAAGGCGGGAAGTTTTAATGTAGCCAAGGTTGAAGATTCCTCAGTAGTAATGGTAGTTTTTGTTTTAATTCAGTTTTTAAGCAGTCGAAAACCAAAAATATGTTAAATGTAGTTTTTGCTTTCTTTTATAATTCAACTAGTAAAGTTAAGGATTTGTGCGTTATTATAAAAAAAAATTATAGATCTATAATAACTTAACAAAATTAAGTGTGAAAAAGAGATTAAGTTTATGTATATTGCTCTTGTTAAAAATACTACCATCCAAGTCTATTTTATCTTTCAACTATTGTTCGTTGTTTTATGCCCCTACAATGCTCGTTTACAGTCCGTTCGGGTTAAGAAAATAATGACGCAAAGATTAAGCTCCGCCTCTTAACCAATCAGATTCGCAGAAGGTATCGACTCGTACGAAAGCTTCATGGCAATTGGTTATCTACTGGCTTTACAACAGGATTTGATGACTACATTTATTTGAAGACCATTAAATTATTTTTTTAAGTTTCTGACTTTAAAAGAAAAAAACTGCTTATAATTTCCATCAGGTAGAGTAAAGCCACTTTGGCAGACTCATATATAAAAAAATGAACACACAATTATGTTTGTATATTGTAAAATTTGAAAAGAAACTTAGATACCTTCGTAGGTGAATTATTGCAACCAAAATTTTGTTCTAACACAATGTAATAAGATTCGTTATTAACAGTAGAAGGTACTTCAGCAACTACCCGCAAAATTTTAAAATTTTTGATTTGTTGTAACAACTCTTGAAGAAAGTTATATATTGTATAATATTGCGTTATGAACTTTAAGAGCGGAGCAGAGACCATAAATGCCGTAAAATATTGGGGCACTTTTTTTTATTTTAAACTAATCCGTTTCATCTAGATTAGATAGTTAGCCCTATTCTTAAACATTGTTCAGGACTTTATAGAAAATCAATATTTATATCATGCCCTTACAGCATTTAGCAAGAAAGTCAGTATTTAAGACGTGTTTAATAAAGGTTACCAATTTAAAAAAAATCTCTTTAGTTCCTCCAGGACCACTTGGTACCACACCGTGCTTGGACTGCGGAGTCCTGGGTTTCGTATCGGCGGTGGTGTTCTCAGTATGAGGCTTCATGACCGGCTAGTATGTAAAGATCATTCCCATCTTCGCTCGTTAGAGTGTTGCTTTGAAGCGTGTGCGATTCTAGAACGACCACCCTGAAAATGAAAATAATAACTTATTAGATCTCAGACACGGCTGGCTGACCTAAACTAGGCAGAAGAAAAATAACAATTTATTATTTTTGGAACAAAAGAAGGGTAAGAATTGAATACCTTACACTGGACTTTTGAGGAAACATGAAATCGATAAAGCTCATAGGGTCACACACAAAAACCCAACGGACTCAAACCTGTATTTAATATGTTACATCTAGCTGGAGACGAAATACAATTCTCAAAAATTTAATTAAATTTCCCCAAGGATTGTATATTGATTGACTTGAAGAAATAAATGTAGAAATAAGAAAACCTCTGCAGCCACAACTAGTAGACGTAAGAAATAAAGGCAATATTGCTTATTTACGAGGAGAAAAAAGTAAAGGAAACCGCTCAACGCGAAAAAAGGAAAAGAGGATCATCTCTTTTAACTAATCAGGAGTCTAAAGCACAGAGCCTTAAACCATCCTCATCATGTCCTAAGAAAATGGATACAAAAAAACGCATTCCATCTCATGATTCGTCCTAGAAGCACCTCACTAAAGGAAAATAATAATAAATAGCAATTGAAAATTTCCAGTAACAGGAAAACATTAACAAAAAAAACCGGCCAAGTGCGAACCTGTAGGTATATTATATGATGTAACTAAAAATTTATGCTTTTCGCTAATTTTCCTATATCTGTGCTATAGGACGTTGTTTTGTACCAAATTTTAAGATTCTGAGATCACGGGAAGTAGCCTGTAGATTATGATTCCCTTGCGAGTGTCGAAAATTTGCAGCATAAACGGCTGTGTTTTTTATTGCGTTGGCTTAGAAGTTTGATTTTTTCACAGCTCTAAAAGACAGTAGACCTGAGTATTTGATAGGAATTTTAGCTTGATACCTCCACACGTACCTGAGAAAAAGGTTCTTGACTGACAAACAGACGGACAACAAAATCCTGTAAGGGTTCCGTTTTTTCCCTTTGAGGTGCGGAACCCTAAAAACAACTAACCCTAAACGGAAACTCCCTCAAGCCGGCTAAATCCTCGTGGGGGGAAACGGTCCATAACCCTTTAGCTCAAATAAAATCACAGAAGAATATAAGAAAAATATAGAAAAACATGGCGTAAACTAGAGGAGGGACCCAGAATGGGATTACAATAATAGTAGATTATACATCATATTTAAATAGCTGTAAAAATAATATAGTTTAATATTATTGGAAATGAAAAGACTTATTATTATTATTGCATTTTATACATAAAAATCCTAACTCTGAAACAAATATTTATAGATCATAAGCATTTGGTCCGATTCAAGCAGCCAATCAGAGGCCTCAAGCACAGTAATCAATCGCATACGCTACCAATGCAACAAGAATAATAAAAGTAATTTGTGTCGTTGTTTCGGTGTTTTCTACGTATAATATGTATTTATTTACAAAAACAAAATAAAATGCATATATATCAGTTGTTTACTACCCTCAATACAAGTTGTTTGGGACTAGATGGCGCTGTGTGTTAGATACCCGAGATATTTGACTGCCTCGATGGCGCAGTGGTAGCTTACGTGACTGCTGTCCATGAGGTCTCGGGTTCGAATCCTGGGTCGGACCAAATGATTGCATGATCTGCAAATATTTGTTTCGGAGTTTGGGTATTGGGTCTATGTATAATATGTATGTATTTACAAAAAAAAAGTGTATATGTATTAATATCAGTTGTCTAGTACCCATAGTACAAGCTTTGCTTAGTTTGGGACTAGATGGCGTTGTGTGTTAGATGTCCGAAATATTTATTTTATTATTTATTATTATTTATTTATTTAACTAGTTGTATCAAAAGTACTCACTTGTCATGCGGTAAGAGTCTGTATGACCGAGAGTGGTCTGTGATCTCCTGGGTGATCTCCGCATTCCGTAGGGACCTGCCTTGAACCCCGTGACGGTGGAAGGCTAGCACCGAGTCCGCCAGACACACTGAACAAACAGACAACAAACATAGCTATAATAATGGATAGAAAACCAGTATGAAACAGCGCCTACACTGTGTATCAACGAGAGAGTGAGGATATCAGAGGCCAATACCCCCCACTCCTCCCCCCCCCCAACCCCTTCCCACAAAGGCCGGAGTGTCCCACAAAGTCTGGTGTTGCGGGTGGGTGTCCATGGGGGGCGGTAATCACAACCACCAGGCTTACTACCAGATATCATTAGTTGATTTGATTGAACTTAATTAATTGTTTTTGGTTAATTGTGTTTAATCTGTCTTATGAGAAAGAAGAGATATGATGTATAGTTTATTGTGATATAATTAAATGTTAATTTTGTATTTTTATTTGACTACTTGGTTAGACAATTTTTTTTTGAATTTATGATAATTCTCTCCACTTTGAACCATATCAAATAGCATGTTGTATTCCTGTAACAAGTCAGGCAATTGTAAGGAGACCTCACTATATTTATAAAACTGTACTAATATTGTTGTGACTGTTGGTGATTCTACACTAAATAAATAAATAATAAATTCATTGAAAAATTTTGGTCTTGAATGGGTAATAAATCGTAATAAATTAAATCTGAAATTTATTTTTTTATAAAGGTTTACAAGTCGGTTACGAAGCCGAACCATTTTGTGATATACAACCTGAATAAACAAATACAATGTCAATACTCACATATGCTGTCGATACTGAAATCAAATTGTATCCTGTTGAGGAGTTTCCCTCTCCGCTTGTCGGGCTCCTGCCTCCAGCGGGAGTCTACGGAGGCTGGCAACACCGGGATTATATCCACTACGTTCTCATGGCACACCAACACCTGAGAGCGAAACACCAATCATGAAACGCTAACGAAATTTATTGATACCTTTGTTCGTTCGTTGTTCTTTACCGTTGATATCAGGATGGCGACCAATAGAATTTCTTTGAATGTATGGTACTAGTATTTTGTAGAACTAAAGACAAAAACGAATCTCCTTGTTTGTATACAATTTATTAAACCAAAATGTGTTTATTTCCTTTGAATGACTAAAAGGTGTAATATAAATATAAAATCAGGCTATCTAGCGAACACAAAATAAGATTCTAAATCGCGCAATAAAAATTAACCAGGCGAAAGTTCTTCTCACAGAACCTTATCACCAGTTCCTATACATCTGCTAGTATGCAGTACTAACCGAGTCTTTGTTGAGCTGATGCACTGCTCGCAGTGTATGTAGCCGTTCAGGTCGAGGTATCACCGTGTTGGACCCGCCCACACACGCCTCAAGCTCGTCGGAATGGAACCAGCTAGCACCTGCAGTTATAAAATATATTTTTATACAGTGTTTGTAAATTTTCAGATTGAAGAGATCGTTACAATCGATCAAACTCTATTTAGAAGAAAATATAAAAAAAAAACTTCAACATTCTTCGAAAATTGTCTATGGTTTTGTTACAATTCATTCGCGTTTGGAAAATAGTGATATTTGGATCAAACCTTGCACCTCGACAAATCACATTCCAATCTTACTCAAGATATGATTAAAGCTTGGAATTTGATTGGTCCGGTGGTCCGGATGTCCTAATAATAGCGGTTCCTGGATCTCTTCATTTTTCTCAGGCGCAGAGATCCCTCTTTTTCCCACCACAAGCCCCGGAAAGATGATGGCCCGTTGGCCACTTAAAAAAAGGGAACGAAGCATGTCCCATTCGTCACTATCTCTTTAACGCGAATTAGTAACAGTACATATTTGTTTCTAAATACACGTAGTTTAACACATTACAATAAAGCTTATTCAAAAACTCTAAGTAAAAAGAGCTTACCAGAATTAATGTTGAGCAGATTCAGCCTCATGGGTTTCCTGGTGGCGCCTACACAGAGCAGGGGGTACTCCAGCTCAGGGGTGATGATCAGCTCGAACACCAGTAGCGGAGAGGGGAGAACACATTCTATGTTCTGTAAATATGATTATAAACTGTTAATAAATAATAATAATAATAAATATTTCGGACATCTGACTTACAACGCCATCTAGCCTCAAAATAAGCAGAGCGGTTGGCCTAGTGGTTTCAGTGGTCGCCACACCGCTTTCTACTGCACCAAGTGTTGTGGGTTCAAATCCTACATGGGACAACACTTTGTGTGATCCATAAATTGTTGTTCTAAGTCTGGGTGTACTTTGTGTCCGTTTCATGTATGTTTGTAAAGATCCCCACGACACAGGAATTTATGTTCCAAATGCGGAAGGTGTCTTTTAAAAAAAAAAAGAAAAAGAAAAAAGCTTGTGTTATGAAAGCAAGATGCATATTGTAAAATAGATAACATCCAAAGTCCGTCGACAAATATTTGAAGATCATACAAACATTTGGTCCGACCCGGGAATCGAACCAGAGACCTTAAGGACGGCAATCGCATAAGCTACCATTGCGAAATCAATGTTGCTCATTTAGACCCCGTATTATTCTTTGTCCGTAGTGCTTTAATGTTTTTATTTTTATTTTACATAGCATATAATGAAATCGCTTCTGCTGTCTGTTCGCTTAGACCTTTTAAACTACGCAATGAATTCTTTTTTTTATAAAATAGAGTTAATTAAGAAGCAGGTTTATATGTTTATTAACATAGGGCTTTGGGAGCGTATATAGTACCATTAGCCAGACGAGTTAGGGTGATGTTTGTTTTGACGATTTCTTCTCCTTGCAGTGATGTTGTTCTTCAAAGTTTGCGCCCTCAGTCGTCTTTTTTTTTATATTTAAACTGCCAATATGACTCTGCCCTGCCTGATGGAAAGCATGAGCAGAATCCAAGAGTGGTGGTCACCATCCTCAATTGGAAAAAAAGCAATGCAACATGGTGACCCACACTATGGCAGCCTGGGGGGAAGAGAGATGGTGAGGGGGATGGGGGGCGTTGGATTGGGGTATGGGCCTCCGGTATCCTCACTCACTCGATGAAACACAGCGTAAGCGCTGTTTCACACCGGTTTTCTGTGAGGCCGTGGTATCACTCCGGTCGAGCCGGCCCATTCATGCCGAAGCGTGGCTCTCCCACGGTCTCTTCTACGACACCCACGGAATGAATAGGGGGTACTGACATTCCGTATTCTAAATCTGTCACTACATTGACATAGTAATTATGTGTTTCGACATACCTTTAGCAGCATAAACTTCCTGAGGGGATCGTACCACTGCATCAGGAAGAGTCCCGCAGGCGTAGCTCCACACAGGTACTTGTAGCCGTTGTATGGGTTCCGGGCCACCGCACAACGCGTGCAACCTTGTCACACCGAATTAATATTATTTTAATATGGCAACATTCGTGTTTAGTTATTAGAATACTTGTTTTTTTAAAACCTATCTGTCATTATAGAAATATAATTATGTCTTAAATATAAACTAGTATTTAGACGAAGTTGCGAAGGTTAAGCCAATTAAAGAAAGTTTAATATCAATATTCAGTTATGATCAAACATACAAACCCTGTTTAAAGATTTTTCTGCACTACTTACCTCTTGTATCTGGTACTCTAGTCGTAAGAGCAAACCTTCTAGGTAATAACCGGGGCGGTAATACCCTAAGGGATCTTCCACCACGTGCGCTGCCAATTAATGCTAATAACTCGTGCCTGTATAACGAAGGGGTCTTGCCTGCGAACAAGAATTTACTTATTAAGTTTTTGTACAAATAACATGGACCTAATATTGAACCTTGGGATACACCCATTAAAAATGTGTATATTTTCTTTAATTTCTAAGTTTTATAATCGGAATAAGCAATAATTTATTTATTTTTTTGTATTTTAAGTACATAAGCACAAAACTATAGTGTTTAATTACGAAAAAGTAACATTAAATGGATGGTTAATACAATCAAAAGCTTTTGTTTAAAAACAATTTCTGTAAATCAATTTAATCTCAATCATAGTTAAGAACGATTGCCTTTTTATTATCGTTTACTTAAACTTTTTTAATTACTTACCAGAGAGAGACATAAGAACATCTTTGATAACATGCAACCATATTGTTCGTCTTGGACATAGTTGGTCCATTGCCGTTTCATGTAATTCGTTCAGGTTTAGTGTGTAGATGCCTTCTTCCGCGCCTGCAAATCAAAATATCACCGAATCATTATTTAACTCAACCGAATGCTAGTATTATAAACCTGAAGGGTTTGTTTATTTGAATGCGGTAATCTTAGGCACTGCTGATGCAAAGTGAAAAAAATCTTTCACCGTAGGATAGAATATTTTTTTAGTAACTCTATATGCTATATACATTACGCTAATATCAATAAGAGCCGATAGGCAATAAAAGATGTTTCTGTATTGGGTGAATGTATTCGTTCAGAGAGACAGACGAAGTTGCGGGTTTCAGTTAGCTAAAAAATAAACTGTTATGGAGTTTGAGGAGCACATTTTAAGAGTTGAGATAAACTGTCTTACCAATAAGCAGATGCTGATCTCTCGTATCCGGATGTATCCACGAGGCTGTACAATTTATTCTCAGAGGACATCCATTGAACACCTGAATATAGATTAGTAATAACCGTTTTAACATAAAAAAATAAACATGAACGAATGAAGTTGTACGCTATATAAATTTTATCAAAAGTTTTTACATACTCATAGTTTTCTAAAATTTCTTGTACCGAACATAATCAGCCTCAAGAGTTAAACATTAAAATCAGAAAATTTATTCGGTCTAACAAGATTGTTTAATCTAAGAGATAAATTACATTGTTTTGGAAACACTTTAATTATCAATTGAAACAAAACCCATATTGCTATTATTACCTTAGAGAAGCATGCTCCCATGTGCACCTTAGGGGTGGGCGGCAAGCCGTTAGGGGCGGCTCGCGCCGGGCTGTGCGCGCGACGAGACCGCGAACGACGTGGAGGCACGGGCGGAGTTCCCGGCTCCACAGACACTATAAACGTTCACAAATCATTGTATTTATGTATGACGACAAGAAATATGGTGCCCTACAATCCTTTGCTATGTGCTGTATGCAAAAACGTGTCCAAATAAGTGCGTCTAGCTGGTCCTAACCAGCACACCATTGCGCGGCTTTATGTATGGTAGGGAATCTTAGTTAGGGCAGAAGAGGTACGAAAGAAGAATTAGTTGTATGAGGATGCGTTCCCTAAGAACTATGCGAAGTGTGAATATAGTGATATGGGAACGTTGCGGACTAAAAGATTTGGTGATAAAGCTTGAAAAGAGTCTGCGTTTTACCACTTAGAGAGGATGGGTTGTAGAAAACTCTCGAAAACGATATACGTATTTGAATTTATAAACAAATAATAATAATCAATCGTTTATCGATTCTCTCCCACACAGAATAGTTAACAAAAATTAGTTTGCAAATTCAGTTTTATTTGATCGAGTGGTTGATGTGAGATACTGGTGTCTGCACTGGGAGAACCTGTATGACAAATTACCAGCCTCCCCTGTCTACAATCAAGAGCATAAAGTGTAACCGCGATGATTAATAATGTCAATATAAAGATTTGAGTTAGAGACAACAAATATAAGTCTAACGATGCCATAATGTGTAGGAGTAAAATGTGTATGGAAGTATCGGAAGAGATCGTCCACGGCAAACGTTTAACTTAAAATTGGTGATGCTGAAAACTGAGCCGTGTGATAAGCTCAGGGAACCGACGAGCATGCTTGCAGCGATGGATGAATGTGGACGAAGCAAAAGAGGTGTGTGTATCGTAGTGATTGGTACATGGAGAGCGATTCTCTCTGCCTACCTCTCCGGGAAAGAAACGTGACGATGTATACATATTTTTTCAAGGACGAACGATCTACGTTCCAGTACATACCTTTATTATCAACTTTGGCTTTATCTCTCTGACTATCGGACAGGCTCCTCTGTCTCTGACTAGTCTTTCCCTCCTCGTCTATGGTTTCCGCCTTGACATCCCGCCCGTTTTCGTCGACCATCTTGAATATCTCGTCTACAGACGAAGTTTTTCTCTTCACATCTAGCTCGCATTGACAGAACTGATTAAGATCGATGCCTGCGGTGACAGAATCCGAGTTATGCCTATTGTGTTTCTTCCTGTGCTCAAATTTTTCATCCATATTCATACTTATATCGATTTTCCTACAGATATCATCGTCCGATGAACCCCCATTGTGAAGTTTATCGTCTTCGGATATTCGCAAACGATTCGCGATTTGTAAAGCCCTAAAGTTGGACACGGAAATCTTTTGCTTTTTACAATGCTCACAATACACTATACCCGAATCAGTGTTTTGGTTTGAACAGTTTCTGTAATAGCTAAGTATGTCTCCGTTCGAATTGCATACGTCACAAGAACACTGGGCTACAGATCTTTGTAGATCGCTTAGAGTGTTGTTGTCTCTGGGTTCCGGTTTGGGACACAGTCCACATTCGCAATTGGCGTTTCTTAGAGGTGTATCTATATGTTCGCTTTCTAGTTGATCTACGTAAAGTATATCTTCACCTATCTTCCGACAAAGAGGATCATCTATAGATACCCTAGAAGCACCGATGGGACCTACATGTGAAGCGAGATTTTGGTAGATATTTGCTGTAGAATTATTAAGGAAATTTTGTTTTAATTGTATGCACTGTGAAAGGTGTTGATCGTGGATTGATAGCGCTGAGTTGCTAGCTTGCGCCATTGATGCAGTGTCGGCGGTTAGAGGTAGAGTTGCCCTGTAAAAAATATAATATTGGTAGATTTTGGTAAAAACTTGTTGAAGGTTTTAGTATTTTTTGGAATCGCAGTGCTGTTAGGATCCGAAGCATCTGGAGTGCGGTTAGACACAAATGTGGGTAATAATAAGGTTTTTAGACAAGCATTTTTTAACTTATATCTTACGGTGTTAGATAACAAGTGGTGCTTGGTGGGATTTATTCATATTTATTGAGGATTTTCAATTATTTAAACCATCGTTTAAGGGATATGGATTTGGTTTCTACTTCATTTGTTTATATTTTAAGCTGCAAAGCTGTTCTTATTTATTTATATCATTACATGCTTCATGCTAAAACTACGCTCGAAAAGCAATTGCATCTTTGCTTCTGACAAATTTATCATTTCCTTTTTCTTTTAATTTTTTTTGGTTTTTACAGACTTTGAAGTAACAAAAGATATCCTGGTCTTTTTTTTATGCATAAGAAGAATTAGAGTAAAGTCACCATACTCGTTGCGAATGCAAATTGCATCTGCATCATTGGGCCTCGGGTCTCGCACTCACCGACGAAAAACAACAGCAAGAACGCTGTCGTTTTACGTCGATCTTCTGTGCGAAAAAAGTAGCGCCCCCGTTGGGCCGGCCCGTTCGTGCTGAAATTAGCGTGGCTCTACAACCTCTAAATGGCCGCTAAAATAACATTTATCTTATCGATAAGTGAACATTATCAGAAGTGGGTTTTCACCTACTTTTTATTGTTGTGTGTACATGATGACAATAGTATAATTTGGCATCTTGGAGTTTATATTATGATGACGTGGTCAACGATCTTTAGTGATTGACGTCAAATTTCAGACTTTATGTATATACAAATAGACACTTTGATGAGGAAACCTTCTTTACTCCTTTTTACTTTTTAATTCATTTTGTCTTTAGAGCGTAACTATAAACATCGTGTGCTTAAACAATGAGATTAATAAACAACGTAAACGACGAAGGATAAATAATTTTATTCGAATTCATGAGATGGGAACGACCCCAAAGACATGGCAAATAATGACACGGACAAAGAAGAAGAATTTAAGAGATCCAATTCTAAAACAATTAGGTATCAATCACGCCACCTTACCATTCGCACGAAACGATAATTTGGAACGTGGTTGGTCAGGGGGCGGAGTTTGATCGACGCGCCCCTATTTTTTTAACGCGAATGGACCGTCGTGCTTACATGATATATTGGCATATTCTTCTTCTTTCAAGCCTTTATTATTCCCAAGATTTGGGCCGGCCCCAAATCTTGGGAATACTAGCTCAACCAGTTTAACCTGAATGTCAGTTTTTACACTTTTGACTGGCATTGGACCTCTGCAACCCCGAGGGCGAACTGAATTAGAAGGTTGAACTATTTGTCAGCATATTTGAGGGTACTGACTTCCCAATAACGATTGCCATAGATGTTCATAACAACCGGGACCGACGGCTTAACGTGCTCTCCGAGGCACGGGCGGGAAACACCGCTATATTCCATACTCCGGGCTGCTATTAAGAATTTCTTGTAAAAAAAACCCAACAGCAGTCCGACCCGGGAATCAAACCCGAGACCTCTTGATTTGCAGTCGCTTACACTAACCACTAGGCCAATGAGGCAGTCTGGCAGATGATATATTGGAATATTAATACATTAATATTAGTATCGTGTAACTCTTCGTGTTTTCATACAATTAGTAAGCGACTTACATCTTCAAGTTTTTCTGTTTAAGTATAAGAAAACCTAAATATATATAAAATAAGTTACTAAAAAGTCTGTAAAATGCAATCAGTTTTAATATTTTGCCCCTATTTACTAACTCAATCTATTAAAACAAATAATCTACACATAGGTAATAATTACAACCGCTACACTAGAAGTGGCTGTTCGGAATATATATATTCTTATTTCTACATCACCTGAAGGTCGAGTGGGAGGGAATGTCCTATTGCATTAAGTCCGACTTTGTACAATGTAAACATTTTAATGCATTTGAATAGACCAATGTTTGTATAGCGTAGTTTATTTGATTTATGAATCGATTTGGAATATTTTGTTTAGAAACTTCTGGAAAATTACACGTACATTACCACTCTTTAGTCTCGAGCTAGAATAAGAGATAGAAGAGGATCCGATACATATGCATATGCAACTGCCAAAGTGACTCTACTCTGCCTGATGGAAAGCATGAGCAAAATTCATGAGTATTGGTCACCATACTCATTGTGAATGCAGAGAAGGCAGCATGGTGACCCACATTGTGGCGACCTATTAAAATGCTTCTTTTTTATGGAATAGGAGTCCAACGAGCAGACGAGTCACCTGATGGTAATCGATAACCGCTACCCATAGACACTCTCCGCAACACCAGAGGCGTCACAAGTGCGTTGCCGGCCTTTGGGAGATGAGGTGAGGGGTTGGGGTATGGGCCTCCGGTATCGTCACTCACTCGGTGGAACACGACGCAAGCGCTGTGTTTCACATCGGTTTTCTGTGAGGCCGTGTTGTCAACCCATGCATGCCGAAGCGTGGCTCTCCCACGGTGAATCCCTCTCCCTCTGCATCATCGGTGGAATGATTGGGAGAATAGACACCGATTGCAGTATGTATGTTTGTTTGAATGACTATCTATACTTCTAACCAATATTTGACTGCACGCATGGCGTAGTAGTTGAATCTGTCACCTCGTGTACGGCGCTGTGTGTTGTGAGTTCAAACCTCTTTGTTTGTATGTGCCATAATCATTATTGTTATGGTTGGTCTTTGTGTCCGTTTCATGTCTATTCGAAAACTTTCCCGCGACACAAGAATATTCATAATGCGGGAGTGAAATCATCCAGAAAAAGACTTGACACGGCTGAACATCATGAAAGTTCTGCTTGGTTTCTTGAGGCACAGAACAATGAATCTTACATCGATATTCATAGCGTCGAATATAGATTGATTGTAGCGCGGTTGGTTTGATTACATTAGACAGTGCGTTCTTGGAACGGCCATTGAGCTCTCTCGAATGATCTAGTAATAGCGGCATGTAATATAAAAAGGCTTATCGCGGGCTGCAGTTCAGTTCAGCTTGAGTTACAGTGCACAATTATCTGAGTGATATCAGTGATTAACCTAGCGACTCGTCGACATTTAACGACATTATTCTGAGTACAGTGTATTTATTTCTCAAATTCGTCGAACCCCAACACGTTACAATATTATTCCGAACAACCACCAAAGCTATGTGAAATACAAACAAAAAAAACACATAATATAATATATATATATATATCATGCATTCTTAAAACCTCAGATGTTACCTGAGCATTAATTCTTCGTCAATATATTGCAAGAGGCTCCTAAAACAAGAAAGACAACAAATAAAAGCCTGGCAATACTTACTGTTCTCTTATGGGACCCTGGCCCGTACATAAGTTCTGACTAGATCAGAAAGTGAAAGACGGAGATAAGAAGAGAATAAAAAAGCAGTTGATTCATAAGGGGCCACCTTCTGCCATGCTTATAAAATTAATCATAATATAAATATTGTTTAAAAGCTTTTTTTGTTCTTTATTTGGCTTTTGTTAAATTAACAGAATTTATTTATAAATTCAATTTCCTTTGAACGGGAATTCGATTGTATTTTTATAGATATTTTGTCATATTTATTTCTTTCTCTATACTTGTTATACACACAACATACAGTTAAAATATCAACTATCTTTTGGACAATTGACCGAGTCCAATAGGTTAAATAATACATTATACTCGTCAGAAGATATAAAGAAGAAAGATGAATTCATTTCAAGAAGAGGTATCTCTTCAGTAGTGGAGTTTTAAAGGCTGAGAGAGAATGTAGATGATGATCATTCATCGTCTACATTCCACAGATCATGATGTGAATTAAAAAAAAAATCTGTATATATAGTTATAATTGTGAGGCTACTCCTATTCTGCTCTTCTTCTTGTTACGATAGCCTAGTACTCAGTTGTGTGAATAGTTGGGTAACAGAAACAGATTAAATAAATGTTTTTTTTTTCTTTATATATCAGCCTAAAGTGACTTCACTGTCTTCTGTCTTCTTCGTCTGATGGAAAGCATGAGAAGAATCCAACAGTAGTGGTCACCATACTCATTGCGAATACAACAATGCGGTATGGAGACCCACATTTTGGTGGCCAATTGAAATGCTTTTGCATCATTAGGCTTTGATTGAACTCAATTTATTTACATATTTACTATATTCATTCTTTCAAAACCATATTAAATTTTAATATTATAATCTATAATGTACACCTCTTTTCTACAGACAGGTTATGTCCAGTAGTGGACAAGTAAAAGTAATAACGATGTATGTATTTTATTTAAATTTCTTTTTTATTTAAATCAAAGATTTTATATTGCGTTTTTAAATTATTTTATCTACACCCATGCTATAAATCCTCTATAAAAAGTTCTGAAATAGCTAGGTTATTGCCAACATAAAAAAATGCTGTGTCATAGTAACTATAATATCATCCAAACGAGTGTATAATTTTGTACTAAATTTCATAATGCATCTCCTTTTTCAAAAAAAGAACATTGTGAGGCGCGCGCCTTTCACTCCGCAAAGCTGTATTTAAAAAAAGAACTGTAAATTGAATTCACGTCGTATCCCGCCATTTTTGTACGATATTAGTGTTAAAAAAATATTGTCGATTGGTTTCTGAACTTTTTTATAGACGATTCATATCTTGTGTGTAGATAAAGTCTAGTATGCAACTGTACATAACTAGGCATTCAAACACTTTTGTAATACTATTATCACAAACCCCACATTCGTGTTTTAATACCCCGTATTATACAACAATTGCAAACTATTCATTTAGCTAAGCATTTAGCTAGTAAGAGGCGTTTGAATTATCAACTCGTAAAATCAAATAACTGGGTGTGAATTACCTGAAACATTTTTTTTCGGGATTCGAACCCGTTTATAGTTTAGCTTTGACGATGGGATATATTTGCAAACATAGTTGTTGAATAATGTCTTCGTTATTTTCTACTTTAAAAGATCCTAAATGTTTTTTTTTTCATATTATAGAAGCCTTTTCAACAAAATACATATAAATAATGTAACAATGTTAGAATTTCATTGAAATTTCGATTTAAGACCTTAATGCTAACATATTTAGGTCTAAATTTGCTTAGTACTCTTTTTTATGTACAGCAAAATATAAAAAAAAATTAATCAAATTTAGACCTTATTACCACACAGATTCGATAAAAAATCACACAAAAGGCAACACAGCGTCGAACACATCGATTTTGAACGCCAATACTTTACCTTATGGGCAAACCCCATAGATAATAAACTTATAAGCTATATAAAATCCAATCGCTCAAACTCATGCGCATTATCAAAAGTGAATCTATACTATTGCATTGTGCGTTCACACAACAAACCAGAAAAAAAAATGAAAAAAAAATAACTTAAAAAAAATAATAAACCACCACCATAAATTAATCAGCACACTTGAAACCCTATCTGTTAGTAGAGAAGAAGAACGAAAGAGAAAAAAAAACTCGAATTTTTAAATTTTTTTTGCTGAATATATTTTTTTTTCATAATACCTCAAACTCATTTTCAATATATCATCCCCCGTGATCACCCGACACCACTTGCTATAACATAATATATAAATGTATAATAAAATAAAGCGAAAAATAAAATAATTTAAATATGAAATACACGGGGTACATACTTTTCGCTCGAAGGTATCGTGTCCGTGGAGAGATCTTGCGTAAGTGGGTTATGTTTTGGACAACTCATCAACGAAGCTACGCTCCAGTCTTCACTAGATTGTCTGTGGTACACTGAAAATAAATAAAACTGGTCATAGTAAGTTTTTCTTTAGAAACAGACAATTCCTGCATTAGAATTCCGTGGTAGAGCTATAATAATAATAATATGGTTTATTTCTCAAAAACAAAGACAGAAATACACAAAATCAAAAGCACATGGCACATATCAAAAGTAATTATGATGAACTCTGGTACCCAGGATAAGATTTAACTTGTGTTTAGGGTACCAGTGTCCTCGCGTACAATACATACATATGTTTGAAGTAACTAGAAAAACAAACAGCATTTATTAAAAAATGAATAAAAATAAACCACCTAAAGAAATAGAGAATTAGAAAGAAAATAAAACAAAATAAAATTCAAGCTCACTTATTCATTTGCATTTTTAGTGTAGCCTCTTATTATGCACAAAGTAATGTGTGTCTGTATGTGTATGTATGCGTTTATGTGTGTGTGTATATGTGAGTGTATTTGTGTGTATGGGTGTGTGTATATGTGTGAGTGTGTGTGTGTGTGTGTGTGTGGGTGTATGAGTGTGTGTGTGTGCGTGAGTGTGGCGTGAGTGTAAATATGTGTGTGTGTGTGTGTGTGTGAGTGTGAGTGTAATTGTGAGTAAATGCTATGCTTCGGCATGTATGGGCTGGCTCAACCGGAGTGATACCACGGTCTCACAGAAAACTGGAGTGAGTGAGTGAGGATTACGGAGGCCCATACCCCAACCCCTCTCCCCATCCACCAAAAGCCTGCAACGCACTTGTAACGCCTCTGGTGTTGCGAATCGCTTACCGTCAGAAACGTCTGCTCGTTTGCCCCCTAAATTCCAAGAACATAAAGGATCTATAGAATAGGAAGAATAATTATCTACACTTACTTTTCCTTTTAACAGTATCTCCGTCACAACTCCTATTGACCTCCGCACTAAAATTGATAACTTTCGGCATAGATCGGACACTCAGGTCATCATCAGCGTCCAAGTCCACGATCGGTGAATCATCGTAGACTCCAGACCTTCGACAGGGTTCCCTTCCTTCTGCTGTTAACCCTCGCTGGCGGTTAGCGGCCTGAACGGGATCCTCGTGCAGGAGCGAGTGTGGTCTCGGAGCGGCTGGGATGCTGAGTTCTGAGAGTAGACTGCGAGGTCTGACGTGATTGGTGGAGCGGGATTGTGATAACTGTGCTTGCTCCGCTAAAACCCTTCGGCCGCCACGTCCTGTGTGTTTGGATGCGATGCGATGGGGTACGTTCGTTATTGCCTGGGGAACAACACTTGTATTTAAAACATAAAATCTAATACCTAAATGGACATTTCTTGTATATACCTCGCCGCCAAGTTAGTAGAGCCAGGCTAGCAGGGTACTACCCTCGCCAGAAGATCTACGTAACGTGAGAGCATTCGTGGTGTCGTGTTTCGTTGGTGGGTGCGAGGCCGGAGGCCCAGTGATGCAGAAGCATCATTGGCCCGTGGCCAAGTCCGCCATGGTGTGGATCACCATACTGCATTCGCAATGAGTATGGTGACCAACACTCTTGGATTTTGCTTATGTTTTCCATATACATAACCTGAATTTCGGAAACGCTCCAACGATTTTTATGAAATGGGGGTTTCGGGGGCGACAAATACATCTAAATAGGATTCTAAGGAAATTTACCAAAAACAAAATACCGTACAAAGGTAATATTTATTTATTTGGGCCCAACTGCTTTTGTAAGTGTATATAAAAATCCCATTTATCGCACATATTTATCTATTGTACTGACTGGATGGTTGGTATAGTGGTTTAAACAATTCTGGGAGGGGTCCGGATGGCGTAAGAAAGGGGTTCCCGGACCCCTTCCGTCTCAAGCGCAGAGTGGCACACCGTGTGGTTTTAGTCGGTTCGATTCCAACACACCGCCCCGTCGCAAACTCCGGTGGGGTGAAGGCCCGAGGGGGTTTCCACACGTAAAAACGAAAGAAAAGTGGTTTAAACGGTCGCCACGCCGATTGATGTTGGTTCAAATCCAACACAGAACAACACTTTGAGTAATCCGCAACATTTTGTGTCCGTTTCATGAACATTTTTAAAGTCTGCCGAACACGGGATACAAATTGTGTAAACTCACCCCATCATCGTCTTCAGGGTTGAGACAGTGAGTGGGCGGGTTGGAGTACTTGTGCAGCAACTCTATCGCCAGTCTCTTGCTCATATCTTGTTGGAAGAACGCGTGCTGGACATCACATAACAGAAAACATGAGTTAACAAGATTAACCATGTTTATATGTTCTAGTAATTAGTTATAAGAACAACAATGTGGCTATGGTTTAGCCTGTAAATGTATTGCTGTTGAAAAGTAAATGTACAACTAATATATCTCAGCCGGCATCTCTCTGCCTATCGAACCAGTGTGGTTGGTCCGGCTTGACCGGGGCTGTACCTAACAGAAAACCAAACTAAAGTCACAGCAGCAGTGCTGGCGTAATTCATTGGTGGGTAAAACCAAAGGCCCAATGATGGAGAAGCATCTCGTCATAGTCGCCATGCTGCATTATTACCCGCATTCCCAATGAGTATGGCCACCACTCTTGCATTCTGCTAACGCTTTCCATCAGGCAGAGTAAAGTTACTTTGATAAGATCATCCATAAAAAGTTTAACCGTATCGATACGTTAATGAATACAAAATATAATTTTATAAAAATAAATAAATTTAATTCCAAATACTAGGTAATGGACCACAATTAAAAACTTCCTGAGATTGACCCCCATTCGCAATTATTATATTTTATTATTGTTTTACTAATAGTCTATCTATTATTTTAAAATTCAAAAATACGTAATTATGTGTATCAACCATTTCACATACACAGTACAAGCCTTGCTTAGTTTTAGATGAGACTTGTGTGGAAAGTCAAATAATTATTATTATTACCTGTAATAATTTATCAGCTGTTGGCCGCTTCTTAGGGTTCTTCGTGAGTGAGAGCTTCAAGAAGGCGTGGAAGACGGCGGACCAGCGCTCACGCTCCTTCAGCTGCGGGGGTTTGAAGCCAGACTTGGACATGAGGAACAACACCCGCATGGGGTGGAGTTCGAACATCGGTGGTTGGAGTTCTGCTAGCTCTGAAGACAAGAAGAAAAAATACGTCCTATTTTTGTGGAGAGTCTTGTTTCGTCTAACAGTGGCTATCTATTATCTGAGATGATGATGATGATAAATAAATTGCACTACATTCTTTTCACTAGTGTAGCTATAAACATACACACACGAAAAGACACCCGCGCGAATCATACTCAAATACACATACGCACTCATCCTCAAACACACACACACACACATACACACACACACACGCACTCATAATCAAAAAGACAAACACACAAAATGTAACCTTATTTATTATTATTTGATTTATATTCTGCTAGAGTTAATATGACATTTAAGTTCAATTTTTAATAAGTCTCTCACCAGCATTACTACCACGATTTAAAATGATAACTCACCAATAGCAGTGATCCCGCATGCCCAAATATCACAGAGTTGATTATAACCACCCTTGCGCTCAACTGCAGCCACCTGGAAATTATAAGTAACAAAATATAATCTATACACATTAATCTAATCATCTGTCAAATTCCAAGCTAAGCACAACTTGTGTTATGGGTACTATACAACTGACATAGCGTGGAATATGCATAAAATTTTTATTTGTCCCAAATATTTTTTAGATTCTTTAATGTCTTTACAATATACTTCAAGAATTTTTTTTATTTAGTGTGTACTATGAAAATATTATATAAACTCATTGGTACTGAGAAATTATTATATAAAAAGTGAATATTGAGGGAGGGAAATTCAAACTTATAAAACGCTTAGTATAAGTCGAAAATAAATGTGACACCGATGATCCACGTCTCCGAAATTATCGGAGTCGAAATTCAAACTGTGATAGTAGTGTTTTGTGAGAAAAATTAAATTCTTCCATGATTTTTATAGCATTTAAACTGTTAATAAGTGTTAATTAACTGAAATACTGCATAGTAAGCAAACACATAATGATATCGACGTCATTGGCTGTGCGTCAAAAGCGCGCGCAAAATGGCGGCGTTTGAATATCTCAAATTTAGTCAGGGTTTTAAATTTCACTTTGAAAATTATTTTGACTATTTTTTTTAATTTTTTTTTTTATTTAAATCTTTATGCACAAAATTGGCAAAGGCGGACTTAATGCCGTAGGCATTTTCTGCCAGTCGACCTTAGGGCGATGCAGAGTTAGCCATGGTAGATGCACAGAAGTAACTGTAATTTAAAAAGGAAATATATATATAAATATACAATAAGTAATACTAATATAATAAATAAGCGTTAAAATACATATTTTTACAATTATACATATATAANAAAAAGGAAATATATATATAAATATACAATAAGTAATACTAATATAATAAATAAGCGTTAAAATACATATTTTTACAATTATACATATATAAATATACATAATATAAAATTTAGAATGGCAGAATATAAAATTAAAGTGAATCTGACAGTGTGTTTAGAAAATGTTGCCGCAAAAGATATTTGAAATTTTGCCGTGTTTTTGGCATTCTAATCCCGAGAGGGAGCGTGTTCCAAAGCAGGATAGACTGTATAAGGAAAGTGGAGTGTACAAAGTCAGAGCTGTGAGTGGGACAGTGAAGAAGTAGATTGTTTGAAGACCTGAGGTTCTTTTCAAGCCTTTCAAGCCTATTTATACATTTTTTTCTATGATATAAATATGTAAATGATCAGATTAGGAAATAAAATAAAACATGCATATTCCCTATTACATGTACACTTTTTTTTGTAAATATATACAAATTACACATAGAAAACACCCAAACACCGAAACAAATATTTGTAGGTCATTCAAAGGCTTGGTCTATACATACCTCCGGAGCCATCCAATATGGTGTGCCGATAAAAGACTTCCGTTTGTTGATAGTGGCCGTGATCTGCGCTGATACCCCAAAGTCCGCCAGCTTCACATCTCCGCATTCAGTCAGCAGTATGTTGGCACCTTTTATATCACTGGAACATGAAAGAGCAAAACACATTATTTGAAAATTTTCGCGGATTCGACGACGGAGGGCGTGTGATGTAACTAATACCTTTAAATAAGTGATCACGTTAATTCACGGCAAAATTATAAGACACCAAATATACAACTGATTGGTATATGTAACATTTATTTTCATAATAATTGCCCTTTTTATTTTTGCCTGTGTGCAATTCACCTTTTATACGACCTAGTGAATATGAACCACTGGTAGTTATATCGGATACAAACCGATCATAAACCACTCGCCGTATCAGGTACTAGCAGCTGGGGGTGTACCATAGAAATTCCTGAGTGGTTTTACCAGTCACCTCCAGTTTGCCCTCATGAAGGACGAAGATCGTACCGCGACCTTATCGCCCTGGATTAAAACCTGTGATGACAGATTAAGAACATGGAGTGTCCCCACCTCAATTCATACCTTGCATATCATAAAAACCGACTAGGGGAACAACTACGACAATGTTTGGCCAGTGTGGTATTATAGATCAAAATCTCCTTTCCAACGAGAAGTATGTTAATGATTGGTATCTACCGTATTCCCATATTATGCGTATTATACGAATAAAATACACAAACCACACACACTCACACACACACACATACACAAAAACACTCACACACATACACAGACACAAACTAACACACACACACACTATTGAGCATGTACGCGTATTAGTCTCACACCGAAGTAGTAATTATGTTTGCACCATAACTTTATCACATACATCATCTTGACAATTCTAAACCAAATAACATCATATAAATTGTAAGATGAAGGCGCCAGTGTCTGTAACACTGTTTATACCAGCATAGACACTGACTTGCACTCTATCTCTATGAAATTAAAAGATATGTACTTAGTGTTTAGCTTATATGTATGTATGACTGAGATAGAAAAATGTATGGCTTTTTGTTAACAAACTATTATTATTATTAGCTACAAGTTAAACTTACCGATGCATCTTCCCCATGCTGTGCAGGTACGAAAGTCCTGTGAGGGTCTCTCGGCACATGTACGCTATCTGGAGCTCTGTCAGTGGTCCAGTCACGTGATAGATATCCTGAAAATAATGAGACGAAAAAGATAAACTACTTTTTCTTTATGATTCTGTTCGCTTTGATGTTTCAATGTTATTTAAACTATAATTTAATAATGTCTACAAATGATGTGAATTAAACGATGAAAATATTCTTAGCCAAGCTAAGTGCAAGTTGAAGCTGCAAGTATTTCGCGTCGATTCTCTCTATACAATCATAAACGCGTCTATTCTCTTGTATTATTGGCGCGTATTTTATTTTAACCTCGTGACTTATTGTTGAGAGGTCACTGCTATTCATTAGGTAGTTTTCTATTAACATTTACTTTTGTGTAATGGAACTTGGCTAGTCGAACTGTTTAGTGACTAATAATTTTCTGGAAAAGTCAGTCAGTATTGACCCGAATAAAATGCATAAGACTACATAACACTACACAAACCTGTAAGCTGCCACCCCCACAATACTCCATCGAGATCCATAACTTATCTCGTCTGAGGTAGGAGCCGTAGTAGGCCACTATATTGGGGTGCCTGCAGTCCTTCATCATCAGGATCTCCTGCTGGATGATGGCAAAATCATCACCCGGCTCCAGCTTGATCACCTTGATGGCGGCCAACTCGCCATTGCCGTTAAGCCTTTTCGCCTAGAGAAATAAATACATATTTTCATTGAGATAATGTCTTTAACAACTTATTTATGTGTAACTTTAGCTTTCTTAGGTATGGAATCAAGGAGTTTTTAGCAGAATTTACAATCCCTCAACTAAAACCAGACTTATGCTATTGTTTAACGGAGGGTACATTGAATTTGTTTCACGTATTAATGTACTAATGTTTGCCTGCGCCTGCATGTATCTCGATTATTTTGATAAATAGTAACCTCGTGTTATTATAATGAATGATCTATATTACAGTAAAGTTTCATCTAAATCCGTTCTGTAGTTTTGGCATGAAAGAGTAACAAACATCCATACATCCCAACAAACTTTCGTATTTATAATATTGGTGGAATAGATTAAAGAGGAGTAAGGATCTCCCCTCCGCTTAATATCTGCACCAAAATAGGCAAATAACTTAAGACTAGCAACGTTCTGATATAATGAAGACGCTTTGTGAACCAGCGAACCGTTTTCGGGAGTATTACTTCCACTTGACATAGTTAAGACGCTTTGCCTAACACTGTTTCGAAGGACCATGGTTGTGGAAGAATTAAGTTAAAATTTCTTACTTTCAAACATTACAGCGATTGAAGTTTAATACATAACATGTGTTTCTTAATTAGAATAATCTTTTTGATGTATAAGGGATACATAAAATCTTGATTCTTCTACATATTGTGTTACTTGATGGGTACTGAGTATATGTACGTTCTTAATCTTAATAAATTAAGCAATTAAGGGGTAGTTATATCATTTATACATCAAGAATCATCATCATCAGCCTATCGCAGTCCACTGCTGGACATGGGCCTCTCCAATTTCACGCCACTTTGTTCGATCTATAGCTTCTCGCATCAAGAATGTCAAGACAGATTTCCTCAGAGCTTTGGATAACAATTTACGAAAAAAAAATTGTTTAAGAAACTTAACATGAATGAAGAGCAGAGCGATGAGTGAACTCTTAACCGTCTTCAAAAAAGGAGGAGGTTTTCAATTCGACTGTGTTTTTTTCTTTTATGTTTGTTACATTAGATTTTTCGTCTGGGTGAACCGATTATGAGGATTCCTTTTTTTATTTGAAAGCTAGTGCTTACCGTGAGGTCCCATTTCGATTTTGTTCAGTTTTTGAAATCGTTTTTTTTTATTAGAATTTTGTATTATAGATAATAAGAACTGAATATAAAATATAATTTCTAAAGAGTCTAGAGAGCCTACATTCTTCCTCAAAAATCAAAGTATGTTCACGCCAATGTTCATTTAAGTTAGTAATAACCATGCATGGTTAACAGACAGACTGATTTATAATATTGGTCAGTATGGAAATATGAATTGGCAGTACAAAACTATAATTATCATATATGTATAGGGAATATGGAGTATGTTGTGAGTGTGAAGCGGTTGAAGTATGCGACTGCCGATCAAGAGGTCTCGGGTTCAATTCCCGTGTCGCGCCAAAAGTGTTATTGAGTATTTAAGATTATATAAATAGTTAATAACAGCTCGGAGTTTGGAAGTTGGGGTCTAACCGTCCCATCGGATTATGAGAGGGGGAGAACAGAGAGTGCACCTGTGTTTCCGCACATATTTGTGCACTATAATATCTCCAGCGTAGTTGGCTGGTCTCCGTTGAGATTGGCCGCCGTGACCGTAATCGGCTAGGAGAAAATCTGTACATATGTACTCCAGGTAGGAAATACCTGTAGATTGAAAATTTTAAAACAATATTTGTTACTTTCATAATTGCATTCAATGTTAAATAGAATTGTGTTGTTAACCATCGTATGTAAATCGACAATTGCCGTTGAAATGCAACTTATCCAAATAGATAAGATAATCATTAGTTTTCCCATTATCACCACAAAGATTAATTAAAACCCATGAGACCTAAGATTGAGGCAGACAGCAACCAAACACGAAGACATTATATCTTCTATATTACAGTCGGTTGTCTTATAAGACCTTTAAATTGTCATGGGGGTCACTAATTTAGTTATAAGCCTCACAAGACCACAAATTCGACGTACCGTTGACCCCAAGCTTTATTTAACCTCACACACACAAACATACACAGCTGTTAATACACACGCTTATATATGAAATGGTACATGTGAACAAACACACCGTTGTGTTTTTGATGATTAATACCGTTACAATGTTGTCTTTAATTAATAATATAGATAAGTTTCCTTTTGGTTTTGTGATATAAATTATTTACAAAAACTATTGACCCGCGAAAATTCGTACTAGGTTTGGCAACATTTTTCATTTATGCTCTGCTTCTTTTGGTCTTAGTGTGATGATTTAGTATATAGTCTTTCTCGACAAATAAGCTATCACACTGAAAGAATTGCAGAGTGCTGACGCAATGGATAGCTTACGATATAGGTTTGTTTATGTGACAGTTTCACCACGGCAGAACGGCTTGAGTACTAGACCCTTTTATCTAGATTCGTTCATCTGTTCTGGCGTGACTGAGTATCAATCATCCATATAAATTTGCAGTTAGGGCGAGCGTAAAATTTAAAGTTTAAAAATTTAACGTATCCATAATACAAGCTCTGCTTAGTCTGGGACTAGATGGCGTAGTGTGTTAGATGTCCAAATATTTATTTATATAATTCTTTGTTTACAATTATAATTATGTATTATTGTTATTCGCTTTGGCAGTAATGGGAAGTTTTGATCCGATTGACACCTCAGTATCACAAAAACTCGGTGAGTCACATAAAAAATGAGGTTAGCGGTGATGCAAACCATTTATTTACCCGACTACTAAGCCAAAAGTAAGGGTAATACTTTGTATGTTTCAATGTAGTGCCTAAGCTACTGAACCGATTTTAACGAATAAGGTATCTATAGGTACGCAAATCGCATACAAGGGTGAAATAGGCTATTTAAAGTTTATCTAAAGATGTTACGTGGTCAGCTCATAGCTTTTAAACTACTCCTTTGTTTGCGATTATCAGTCACCTGTCAGTTAAATATCTAAAGTATAAAGATAAGCCCGCATATCTAGATAGCTAGACCAATTCATTATTTATGTTAATTTATAAAACCGCTACATTAATTCAGACACCTTTTTATTTATCTCTAGATAGAAGTATGTAAAAAAGGGTAATTCCAATCCAAGCAGTTTGCTTCGCCTCGGCGAATCTTTTTAAACGTCCGCAGAACATATAAAAACACCCTTCCCTTGTCAAATAATAATAAAAGTTGGCACTTTATTGATTGAAATGGGCAGACGTCGGAGGGAGAGGGAACGGACGGACTGTGGGACGAACGCAACTTGCTAAGTTTACGATATGATTATTTAAAGGACACTTATTGTTTTATAGTGGAACTATTAATTTGTGCTTTTACCGTTAACTTTAGTGTAATTATTTAATAATAATAATAAATCGCTTTATTGTACACCAGATGACTAAATATATAACTTAATGCTAGGTCCTTACAAGTAGGGTCCTTATCGCTCAAAAGCAATCACTTACAGGCAACCATGGATTTGAGATTGATTGAAATACGTAACAGTCTTGGAAATGTAAAAACAATCCTATATTAGAATATCTCTATTTTATTTATGCAAAAAAAAATATTTTCAAAATATGCATGGGAGAATACTGTGTAAAAAACCTTAACTTTTACTTATATTCTTAACACTGTCCTGCATTACATTTTGTATGAAGCGGACTTAATGCCATATGGCATTTCCTGCCATCCTGTTGGCCTAGTGGTTTCAGTGGTCGCCACACCGCTTCCTACTGTTGTGCCAAAGTGCTGTGGGTTCAAATCCTACATGGGACAGTACTTTGTGTGATCCATAAATTGTTGTTCTAAGTCTGGGTGTACTTTGTGTCCGTTTCATGTATGTTTGTAAAGATCCCCGTGACACATGAATATATATTCTTAATGCGGGAGTTGTCTTTTTAAAAAACAAACACGGTATATAAAAATTACTTATTAATTTACATATTCAGGCAGCCGGGTTTTTCTCTTTTTATAAGACCACGGCGAAATCAAAAGGAAGGGTATTGGCCGTCATGTATGTTGCACTGTTGCGCTTCAAATACTGAACCGATTTTAAAGAATGAGGTGTTAGGAGATTCGTAATAACTGCCCGGGTAGCGTAGGCTATATAGAATTCCTCACAAGTAACATGGTTACAGTTTGCTAAACTTTTTCTTGATTACTCATAATCAACTTGTTTCCTTTGTATTTGTAGGTACTTCAAATGAATGATTACTTGACTATACAAACAATCAACACACAAAGCATACCAACACAAAATTACTGTATCACCATTATGACGTCAGCAGAGTCAATGACCTGCGCGGCAGTACTACCAATTAGGTACTTACTGTGCCTGTGTTTGGGCTACTTTGGCTGTTTTACGGTACTTGAGTAGGCCTAACCAATATGTTCAAAGTTTTTACTGCTTATGTTTTATGATTTAAAAAAATGTTTAGCACGCAATTGACTACACAGTTGGCCTAGTGGTTTCAGTGGTCGCCACGCCACTTCCTACTGCGTCAAGTGTTGTGGGTTCAAATCCTACATGGGACAACACTTTGTGTGATCCATAAATTGTTGTTCTAAGTGTGGGTGTAATTTGTGTCCGTTTCATGTATGTTTGTAAAGATCCCCGCGACACAGGAATGTATATTCCTAATGCGGGAGTTGTCTCTTAAAAGAAGAAGAAAAAAAACTTTGCATAATATTGAAGAGTACTTTAGTGCGAATTATCATATACTGTGAAGACGAAAGTGTGTGTGTTTTTTAAAGGGCTAACATAGTGACCCTGCTCTGCCACCATACTCATTGCGAAAGCAGACAATGCAATAATGCAGCATAGTGATCCTTCGGCATCATTAGACCTCCAGTTTCGCACTCACCAACGAAACACGACAGCACGAATGATGACATTTTAGATTGGTCTTCTGTTAGAAGGTATTTCCACCTGGTCGAGTCATCCCGTTCGTGCTGAAAGCAGCGTGGCCCTACTATCTTTGGAACTACCACGGGCTTGTGTCCTAAGTCAATCGCTAAAAGCTGTCGACGACGTCGATTAAAAAGATTATCCGACTTAGTAAAACTAAAATTAATCACCGTGGGAGAGCCACGCTTCGGCATGCATGGGCCGGCTCGACCGGAGTGATACCACGGCCTCACAGAAAACCGGTGTGAAACAGAGCCTGCGCTGTGTTTCATCGGGTGAGTGAAGATACCGGAGGCCCATAATCCAATCTTTCCCCTCATCCCCCTCCCCATCCCCTTAAGGCCGGCAACGCACATGTGACGCCTCTGGTGTTGTGTCTTTATGTCCATGGGCGGCGTTAATCGCTCAGCATCAGGTGATAACGTCTGCTCGTTTGCCCCCTATTCCATAAAAACACAACCCTATCAGATTACAGAGCTTGCTGAAGACATACATACACCCAAAACATAACCCATCCCTCCATCGTATTAGGGCACCAGGTATTTATATAAGCGTGGACGTTACGCAAACATGTCAAAACCGTACCTATCTACCTATTATGTACTCTATCATCATATTGTCATCTCTTTCTAGCCTTATGTACGTTACATAAGATAAGAGGAAGACAAAAGTTCACGTAGCGAGTAGACCTCTTGTACAAAATTGAAAGTCATAAAATATTTCACTTTTACTATTCGCGTGAGATGAGAATTCTTGTTATTGTATCATGTGTTTCATGATCATAATTCAACACGTGCCGGCCTTAGAAGTCACCGCTTAAAAGTGGAAGACATACGTTCTAGTACTCATCGCTTCAGTGCTTCCTTCCTGTGGTCAAAACCTGGAACCCACTACCAGCGCACGTGTTTCCTTCCCACTATGATCCCGGGTCCTTTAAGCGGGGCGTGAAAAAGCATCTCACCAGGCCGCCATAGTGTGGGTCTCCATTCTGCATTGTTTTTTTCGCATTGAGGATGGTGACCACCACTCTTGGATTCTGCTCATGCTTTCCATCAGGCAGGGCAGAATCATTTTGGCAGCTTATACATAAAAAAATAAATATATATTCACTATTACCAACGGCTTCACTCAATTTTTTTAATTCTTGTTTTATTACATTGAAAATGACTTCCTTAGATTCTGTTCATGTTTTCCATTTGGCAGAGTAGTAACTATGTATGTACGTATGTATGTATGTTTGTTTATGTATGTATTTTAGTAAATAACACCACCATAGCTCTAAAACACTTACGTTCACTTCTTTCTCTGGTCAATATGTCCATCCAAAGGTTGCCTGGAAGAGATTGCTTTTGGCGATAAGGCCGCCCATTGTACACCTCTTCTTAAATATTAAGTTTAATAATTTGTAATGGTGTACAATAAAGTTTATTGTATTATAACTTTGGCAGGTTCATTATATAAAAAACATGGTAAAAAACAACGAAATAACATACTGAATGACATATCTACGCGTCAATATCTTTGATTGAAAAATTGTGAATCCGGTTGGACGGAACGCTTTGATGGGCTCTGAGTAGATTATGGTTTATTTTTAATAGACTAGAACGCAGTGAAGTAAATATGAATATTTGTGTTTCATAACCAAATATCAATTCAAATACATACAAATTTAGGTATCTCTTTGTAATTAATCTAAAACACAACGCTTTCTAGTCCCAAGCTAAGCAGAGCTTGTGTTATGGGTACTAGACAACTGATATAAATACATATTATACTTTTTTTTATAAATATGTACTTATTATACATAGAAAATACTAACAAATGAAATTAAAAGCTTTTCACTAAATGCATATGAAAGTATATACGGTACTTGCATATATTTTTTTACATCGATTCATATTCGATCGATAAAAATCGACTGTTGATTAATATAATTATCAACAAAATAATCAGTAATAAACCCTTTAACACTCCCTCATTGGTCTAGCGGTTGATGTATGCGACTGCCAATCAAGAGGTCTCGGGTTCGAATCCCGAGTCGGGCCCAAAGTGTTATTGTGTTTTTCTGATTATAGAAATACTTAATAACAGCTCGGAGTTTAGAAGTTGGGGTCAGTACCCCCGTGTCTCGGAGAGCACGTAAAGCTGTCGGTCCTGCGCCTGGTCTCTCCCGGGTTTGTCGGTTAACCGTCTCATCGGATTATGAGAGAGTAGGAACAGAAAGTGCACCTGAATTTGCGCACACACTAGTGCACCATAAAATCTCCTGCGTAGATGGCTGGTCTCCGTTGAGACTGGCGAAATCGGCTAGAAGAACATCATCTATCAATCCTTTAATCTAACAACACTATTTTTTCGTACTAAGAATATTCTCACAATTTGACCTGAACAGGCTGTCTATGCAATATTGAAGACAATTCAGAATCTGTAACGCACCAAGCCTAACACCGTAATATGTAGTTGGGCTTTCTCTTTTTTGTTTCACGACCTTGCCTGGACATCGAACCGACAACATTGACAGTGCACCTGACGGTTGAACCTGGCCGTGGCATGTCATTACAAGTGCTATATTATATTGATATGACATGCTATCTACCATATTAATAGCTTCAAATGTGCATTGAATTTTACGTTTGTTTCTGCAATTCTGTATCATCATCAGTGCCAGTATATTAGCTTCCACTGCAGCTACAAAGGAGCTCCAACTAACAGGGTCTCAGGTTTTCTTCTTTCATTTTGCTGCCAGCCACTTTCATCAAGTGGTCGCGTCCATCTTGCGCAGGGTGCTGTGACCTTAATGATGTTTGTCTCACCGTAATCTACATTCTAACGCATATCGGCTACAATAACCATTGTTTATGATACATTCTAAAATCAAAGTCGCTTGTACTTATTCCATTATATCAATTATTAAACTTATACCTGACCGGTTTCGCATTTTGGCATTATCAAAAGTTATTAATATATAATAAGGTATAATAAAAAGTACAATTAAGTTTATTTTGATTATTTAAGGCGCTCATAGCCCAGTTGCACTCGGTGATTAGAAACAATCACCGAGTGTAAGCAACGAAGGCGCGGTCATTACCTAGATGGGTGACCGCTGGTGGCATGTTACCATGAGCGTCTCCGTGATTCGGAGGTCACGTTAAGCAGTCGGTCCCGGTTGTTATCATACGATAACAGTTGTGAAGCTTAGTTAGAGGCCTTCGGGCGGCTTAAAAACATCCAACGGCAAGATTTACGTAGCCACAACGTATTCTTGCCAGTCCCCAACCCGCACTTGGCCAGCGTGGGACGTATGGCCTTAACCCTCTCCTGAGAAAAGACCCGAGCCCAGCAGTGGGACACTTATGGTTTGTTGATGATGATGATGTTGATGAGTATATTTTAGAATGTTTTTCATTAATTGCCGACATACAAGAGCATAAATGACATTGTTTGTAATAATTTTACATGTAAATTAAATATTTAATTAGCGAAATCATATGGCGTAGTGGCTATACTATACTACTATTATTTTTCATTTTCAATAAACAAGAAAAGTTAGAACCTATTATATATTATATATATTACAAATCACATCGACACCTCATTCTTTAAAATCGATCCAGTAGTTTAAGTGCTACGGTGGAAAATAAAAACATACATATACTAACAAAAGTATAAACCTCCCTTTGAGATTGACCGTAACCGGTTAAAAAATAGATTAAAACATTGGTCCATCGTTTTTTGCGCTAAGAAATGCTAAACTTATGTTTCGCTGACCGATTTTTGAAGAACCCAATCATATTTCAGAGAAAACTAAGAGATCATTCGTTATACTGATATTTTTAGTTGTAAATCATTCTTTCATAGAATTCAAGTAATACATAGTAGCTATTGGTTAACGGCTATTAGCCAGGCGGTTAATTTTATTAGCGTGGGCAACGAAGCGCACTTATTTAAGCAATATCCTAACTAATAACCTCTTGAAGTGTACACTTATAATGCAATTTTGAACATTTCTAATTGAATATTGTCGCAACGACAGGTAGTTAGTTTGAGGCAAGAATAACTTTGTGATTTTATGAGTAACTTATTTATTTATAACTTCATGTACTTTAGTACATCGGCGGACTTAATGCCTAGGGTTGACTCTACCAGTCAACCTTAGGCTGATGTTGAAATCTTGTGAGGTAGGCGCGTGCATAGATTTCGTACTATTTCAAAATATACATTACATATATAGATATATATGCAAATACATAAACATTATAAATCTATATTTTACAATAATATTACATATACATGCAAACATATTTTACTAATGTTGTTATCTCGAAAGTAATTATCTGTCAGTTACGCTTTATCACCTAAATAACCGAACCGATTTTAATGAAATTTAATATGGAGATACTTTGATTTTTGATGAAGGACATAGGTGATCGTTTAGCGCGATAACAGCCACATACTGGCTAGTACATAATATAAAGTCAAATTTTACCTCAAAAAGAGGATATATGTCATACGTAATGTATTCAAACATACATTATACTCCAAGTAATAAATTAACATGTATAACTTGCATAATTTCCGTAAAACTAACAATTTACATAAAATAATAATAAAATATATTACTGTGGATAAAGTGGCACAACACTTGTGCTAGACGATATTCTACTATTTTATATTTTAGAATTTTGAATAATTTTATTAATCAATAGTCTCTAACAATCCATTGGTTGAAATAAGCTGTGGAGGAACGGGTGTCATTTCCCTCCAACACAAAGGGGGGATCCTCCGACCAGACGAGCTGACCAGGCCTGGCGGGCCACTGCCCAACGGGTGATGTTGGGTTGTTGTATATATGGTAATCGACACGAGAACTTCTATTGCGCGATTCAGGATTGGTAGTTTCTTCGTTTCCTTCGTTACTCAGTAGTTCGACGTATCTTTGGTAGATGGCGCTATCATTTTTTCGTAGCCACTGTATGTGGAAGTCGCCACAACTACAAGTGATTTTGATTTTACAATGTATTGCAACAAGTTCTATCAAGGGCCGACAATCGAGTTTAAATTACATTACATAATAACTCTGGTTGTCTAGAGACTAATAACAGTTATCTGAACTGCCACACGAAACCCCACTGCCCAACTGAGCAAATGTTGGGAAGTTTTATATATGGTAAACGGCGCGAGAACTTCTATAGCGCAATGCCAGATTGGTAGCTTTTTCGTACATTACGTTACTCCGTAGTTCAGTGTATATTCGGTAGATGGCGTTGTAATATGTTTTTTTTTTGCCGCTGTGTGGAAGTCACCATATCGCTTATCCTTAAAATACCACGCTGGGTCATATACGCTAGTACCTATAGGGTTTGTGTTTTCCTTTTTATGGTAGTGCTACTGTCCAGCGAAGTTTGCTACCTCAGTTGCCTCTTACAACACCCAGGAGATTAATAGAGATAGAGTAGATATCGTGGGAGAGTCAAGCTTTGGCATAAATAATACCACGGACTCACAGAAAACCAGTGTGAAACAGCCCTTACGCTATGCTACATCGAGTTAGTGAGGATACTGGAGGCCCATACCCAAACCTCTCCCCCATCCCCAAAGGCCGGCAACGCACTTGTGACGCCTCTGTGGTGTCTATGGACGGCGATACTCGTTTACCACCAGTCGATACGTCTGCTCGTTTGCCCCCTATTTAAAAAAATAAGTTAAATGTATTCTTGATCCGTTACCTCATGACAGATGTTATGTTAGTCAAGTTTTTTTTTAAACTTTTGGTTGTTCATCTTAATACCCGCTCTGAAAACTTCAGAGAAAAGGAGGTTCTGATTCCCTCGAATTTAATAAAAAAAACACGCGTTAGAAGTTATACTGCTTTGGCGTAACAAGATAAACATTTGAAAAACTATGGCTAACTTCAGGGTGTCGGTTTTTCGTGACGGTGTGCGCGCACATCGTAAAAATTTACTCTCATCATTTTTCCTTAACGCGCCAAAAGAAGTATAACTACAAAAATCTTTGAGTATTGTGACTGTTTTTGTATTCTAATTATCTATATTCATTTCTAACTTTATGCGCTTTTGTACATCGGCAGACTTAATGCCCAGGGCATTCTCTACCTATCAACCTTAGGGTGGCGTAGAAATCTTATTACTTACGTTAAGAAAACTTCATTCTTTGTGCTCATTTTGACACATAAATTAATTTATATGATATGATCGTTTAATACAGCACCAAAGAACTATAAAGACCCAGTATATATCTTGACCTGTGTTAGTATAGAAGTCTACACAATAACATATCCAGTAACACTGGTCAAAGAAATAAAATAAACATTCAAAACGGAAATTCGACCGCCATGCGAGCATGCACATACATAAATTAATCCTTATTCATAACCGACAAAAAGAATAGTGGTTTTTATTTGACAGTATGAATATTTAATTTTTATACAAAACGTACGTAGTTATTTTTAATGTATTATGTAATAAACAGAATTTTAAAAACGTAAGTCATATCTATATATAAATATATTACATCGCAATAATATTATAAACGCAAAATTTTGTAAGTATGGATGGGTGTTTGTTACTATTTCACGTTAAAATTACAGAATGTATTTTAATGAAACTTTACAATAATATAGCTTATACATCAGAATAACAAATAGGCTACAATTTATAAAGACATAATTCACACAATATCTTAGTTTTACATTTAAAAAGAAGGTGTATGAGCTCCTTCTTAACGAAATGGCAGAAACTACTAGCCGATAATTGATATATTTTCAAGTTTTATTAGTGTACTTATATAGTTCTGTGTATGTATATTTATATGTGTGTATCCTATATGTGTTTATGTATGTTTAAGTATTTCTTTCATTCGTTTGTGTACTGTTTGCAATTAGTTTCACACGGAAACCTCTGTGCACCACCTACTTTACAAGATTTGGGCATCAAGTCCGCCATTATACAAAAGTGCATAAACTTTTAAACAAATAAATATCTTTGTACCGCGGATAATACCGTGGGGCTCATCTATCAATTAGTAATTATATATATATATGATACATACACCAGGTAGTAGTAGATAGAGGACGGCGGAACAGAATAAGTAAACAAAGCGTCTTTTCACGATACAAAACTGTCTTTAATTTTTTGAAGGGGAAAATATTCACACACTCATTTTTGATAGATCCTGTCTCTAAGGACTCACACAAAACAAACCATTCAACATTTCACGCACACATAAACACATTCTGTATCATAACGGTGTAACGCGTAGGCCCATTTGGGCTTATACGTTCATAGAATGAAACGCCTGCTAACGGATACCGTCTACCGTGTTACTAAATACTCTGTATATTGATCATATAAACTAGCTCAACAGTATTTTGTTTGCTTGTTCAACATAAGAGGACAACACTGCAAAGAGATGGGAAACCGGACACAAACTTTTGGGCTTCGTGATGAGTGTGGGTGTGTGTGTGTGTGCCAAGGAGGGGCCTATGTGTAGTTGAGGACTGTCTAACGCTGTACGAGACGTAGATTTTAAGAATGATGTTCAACTTTCCTAACAGTGTATATCCGTGGGAGAGCCACGTTTCGGCATGAATGGGCCGGCTCGACCGGAGTGATACCACGGCCTCACAGAAAACCGGTGTGAAACAGCGCTTACGCTGTGTTTCATCGAGTGAGTGAGGATACCGGAGGCCCATACCCCAATCCAATGCCCCCTATCCCCCTCACCATCCCCCTTCCCCCCAGACCGCCATAGTGTGGGTCACCATGCTGCATTGTTCTTTTTCGCATTGAGGATGGTGGCCACCACTCTTGGATTCTGCTCGTGCTTTCCATCAGGCAGGGCAGAGTCATTTTGGCAGATTAAACATAAAAAAATAAAAATAAATAGCAGCACCTGAAACCGACATGTCAGAATTCCTTTTAAAAATATTACTATTTATAAAAGTTGATATGGACATGTGATGCGTAGAGATGAGCAAAATATAGTTAAGAAAGTTTTAAGCATGGAAATTGGCGGATACAAGAGTAGAGGACAACTAAAGAAAAAACGGATGGACTGCGTTAAAGAGGATATGGCCAGGAACGGAGTAAACAGAGAATTGACGCGTGATAGAGGAGAATGGAGGAAGAAAACTCATTGCGCCGACCCCGAATAAAGTTGGGAAAATGGTAGGGAGATGATGATGATGATGATGATAAAAACATAAAAGAAAACAATGTATATTTTCTGAAACTATCTTTTTATCCGCAGCTCCACCCACGTGTGTATCATTTAACGCGATAAAAAGTAACCTATGTCACTTGCTGATAAATTAGCTTTCTACTAACGAAACAATTTTTAAAATGGTTAAAAAACAAACTTACATTTCCATTTACAGTATTACATAAGACGTTTTAAAACAATATAGGTAACAATAAATCCGAACACAGCGTACAAGACACAATCATCTCGACGCGATGTTATATATATATATTCAAAGAGATACAAAAGAGTGCTTTTATAATAATCGGGGATAAAAATAACCACGTCCATGAATGTTCCAACAATGCAGTACGCACTCACAACGATTAAAGTCTGGGTACCACATGTCATAATTATGTATCGCACCAGACAATGGCGTGATCTTTAGAACACAATAAAAACTTAAGTGGGGTCGGAAAGAGAACATTGTTATGTGTAATAAATATTTCAGACATCTTAAACACAACGCCATATAGTCCCAAGCTAAGCAGTGCTTGTGTTATGAGTACTACACAACTGATATAAATACATATATATTTTCTTTTTTGTAACACACCCAAACTCCGAAACAAGTTTTTGCAAATCATGCAAACACTTGGTCTGACCCGAGAATCGACCAGAGACTTCAAGCACTATAATAATAGATAGCTAAAATAATCAATAACTTTTGGCCGCGGTTCGGCTCGCGTTTACGTGTATGTGTTATTCTAATGCATGAGCTATATAACAGTAAAGTTTCATTTAAATTCGTTCAGTGGTTTCTGCGTGATTCAGTTCAGTTATAAACATTTGTAAATTGTAAACTGGATGACCGAGCTTTACTTAGTATTTTTTCTTTTTAAATTTTCTGAATGCTAGTTAAATCGATTTTTCGACCCCGAACCCGAAACCCAATGTATACTCCGAGCCTACGAGCCGGTACCAATACCGAGCCGAAACAAACAGACATAAAAATACCGTAGGTACTTCCATTTACTAAAAAAAGTTAATTTGAAATTACAAACAATACTCTTATTTCTCTGCATAGACAACTTAATCTTAAAAATAAAACATTAAGAGTTCTCAGCGCTGCAGTTCCGTTATTAGCATCAGCATAGTTCAAGTAGCTCATAGAGTCAGTTGCTCGGAGCAGACTTCCCTACTCTATCTCCAAGTGCACTGTCAAGTGGAGATAAAAGATGAGATGAGAGGCTGTAGTGTGCGATCAATAATACAGGCCGTGCATAAAACGTGTGGTGTTGTATTTTACATGCAGGTATATTCGTATGTGAGTTATAGAGCTCGCTTTTATCTGGATGAGAAAAATAAATAATGGTAGCCAAGTGAGTGTAGCAAATTTTCAGTAGAATTGGAACCACCCAACTGTCTTTTTTTATGGAATAAGGGGCAAACGAGCAGACGTATCGCCTAATGGTAAGCGATTACCGCCGCAACATGGAGACTCGCAACACCAGAAGCGTCACAAGTGCGTTGCCGGCCTTGGGGGATGAGGGGATTTGATTATAGGCTTCCGATATCCTCACTCACTCGATAAAACACAGCGCAGGTGCTGTTTCACACCGGTTTTCTGTGAGGACGCGGTATCACTCCGGTCGAGGGGGCCCATGCATGCCGAAGTGTGGCTTTCCTACGGTAGCGACAGAAAGGATCTTGTCTGATGATACTGCTATAGCAGTAATAGTAGGAACAGGGATACCAGAAAACCCTTATAAGCAGGAGTAAGATATTTCAATAATACCGAAAAAACGTTGCAAGTGTTGATAAGCGGTGAAGTTGCTAGGTAATAGGTAGGCCTTCCATCATTCAGCTCCTAGTTATTCTTCTTTTAATAAAATGGCAATCAGCTAATCAGCTATTTCTGCCAATGTCAAGTGTTTAAAGTCTTCAAGTCTCAAGTCTTCGAGTCTTCAAGTCTGGCTCGTGATGAAAATAATGATAAAAACTATAAAAAGTGTGGATGAGATGAAATGAGGACCGTCATTCGAAAAAACAAAAAACGATCTCCATCTCCTAGTTAAACAACCCTTAAAAGGAAGTAATTTAACTCAAAACTATTCTTCCTAAAACATGTTAAATTATTTATTGAACAATAAAGTTTTCTTAACGGCACTATAAAATAGGAATTATATGAAAAAGAACGCCTATTTTATATATACGATCATATGTAGAAGGCTTTCGCCAATGTTGTAAGAATTATGTATGCTAACCTACTAGATGTATTTAATTTAACATACGACCTACACATAAACGGTTAGATGCGTTACAAATAAGGAACCTTGTTTTTTTTCCTTAAAGGAGTAAATACGCATATTATTTGCTGCAGCTGGTGCTCGATTGATAGAAGCGTGAGGGTATATTGCCTTTTACCTGCATTGATAATGGATATGGTGTCCTATATTTGATTCCTGGACGATAATTCTTGGGTTTTCCTTTTTGGCGAATCATTAGTAGCGATTTGTTTATGTATAATATGTATGTATAGAAGAACGTGGGGGTTTGAAGAGTTTCCGAAACAATGCTACAATTTTTTTTTCTAGGTAGTCTTCCTAAACTCTACATTTTCTACAAGCCATACACAATACAAATGCTAAGATATACAACTACATTCAGAAGTTGTTATTAAAGAATGCTGTCCTGTCTTTTTAGCGATAAGGCCGCCATTTGTACATGGTCATTATATTGTTTAGCTCAAATATAACTGTATCAATTGGTGTACAATAAAGTTTATTCTATTCTATTCCTCTTCACGCTGAGATCAAAAACTTTTCAGACTACCTAGTATATATCTACTATCTATCTATATATAAAAAAGTCGTGTTAGATACACTATTTATAACTCAAGAAAGGCTGAACCGATTTGGCTGAAAATGGGTGGGGAGTTAGCTTAGAACCAGAAGACGGACATAGAATTTTTTTTACTTTGGGCCGCGGCATTAAAAGCTTTTGTTTTGTACCGCGGGTAACAACACGGGGCTCAGCTAGTAGCAATATAAAAGTATTTACCATAGAAGAAGAAAGAAGGAAAAACATTTATACTTACATTCACAGAACAACACGCGGTTAGAAACAATATTAAAGGAACTGACCACAAGCAATGGTAATGCTCGGTGCAATGCCAGAAAAGACGCCTATCTCAGCACATGCTACACTCTTCGGGATTGTAGTACGGCAAATGTGTTGCTAATTGCAAAATTCGAGAACAGCTAGAGTAATTCGGTAAATATTTTTTTAATATCATCCTTGAAGTACAAATAAGGTAACGTAAAAGTTGCGACGAATATGATAAAAACACCATACAATTTTCCATTGGACTGGGACAAGTGAATAACTTTTAATAAACAGAACGAAGTCTGTCGGAGCAGATAGTTATTAATATAAATGCCGATCGAGCCCCTATCAACTTGTTTACAAATACCTTAATCGGCATATTTCTAGCAGTAACTGTGACAACAAGTTGATCTGACCTTTGACTTTCACGCCGCCGGGTCGAGATTCATCGACATTTCATTAGATTTTTATGATTTCTATATATTAATACTAGCTGACCCAGCAAACGTTTTATTGCCATTTAAAAAAATTAACATGTAGGGGGATGAAAAATAGATGTTGTCCGATTCTAAAACCAACCCAATATGCACCCAAAATTTCATGAGAATCTGTCAAGCCGTTTCAGAGGAGTCTAACTATAAACGCCGCGACACGAGAATTTTATAGATTACAAAATAAAATAAAATTTATTCCGTATTCAATGTACAAGAATTGGGTGTTATTCTTAAGAGACTTAACTTAAAATAAGCAAAATATTAATTCTTAAATACTTATTCGATTAGAACTAAGTATTTAACATTTCTTATCTCATTATTAAGTAAGATTACCATTTAAAATTAGTGATCTGCCTGGTCTAAGTAAGCCCTGTGTTTCGGGCACTTACTGGTATTACAATTACTTGTTTACTATAAAAATCTACTTTTCCTTAAAACGTAGGTTATGACTAAGAGTACATGTTACAAGACTATATTCTACTTTACAATTGCTAAGATTTTTTCAGTGTCTGAATAGTTTAATGTACCTAAATCCCAATCCCCCAATCTAATCTAATCTAATACCCCAATCCCACGACACAGGCAATCCTAGTGTGGGGCTTAGTGTATATTATACAGTTGTGAACTTTAAATTATGAAAACAATAAATTATTATTATTAAATAAAAAAGATGTTAAGCAAAACCTATGTACCCTTTCTTACGAAAATTATGCCGCAGGATGAGTATGAAATATGACACAGTTCAAAAAGAATGAAAATTAATTAATTACGGTCGTATTTCGTCAACTGGGTTACTACTAGGCAGTAATTACACCGGTGAATCCAAGAATACAGTGAGAGATACCCTCTTATTGGAGAGCCACGCTTCGGCATGCATGGGCCGGCTCGACCGGAGTGATACCACGTCCTCACAGAAAACCGGTGTGAAACAGCGCTTACGCTGTGTTTCATCGAGTGAGTGAGGATACCGGAGGCCCATACCCCAATCCAACGCCCCCTCACCATCCCCCTTTCCCCCAGGCCGCCATAGTGTGGGTCACCATGCTGCATTGTTCTTTTTCGCATTGAGGATGGTGACCACCACTCTTGGATTCTGCTCATGCTTTCCATCAGGCAGGGCAGAGCCATTTTGGCAGCTTAAACATTAAAAAAAAAAAAAAAAATGCTCCTTAATTTATCGATGGCTAGTAAAGTAAAAATACGCAAAATCTTTCGTTATAGTATTCATAAGATAATATAAAGGTAATAATCGACCGGATTGACATCACGGCTTCACAGAAAATAGCGCCTTTGCTGTTGTATACAAACTGAGCCCCTAGATGTTACCCGCGGTACTAAGATATTGTGTAAATTGAATCTTTATAAATTGTAGCCTATGTGTTATTTCGATGTTTAAGCTATATTATTGTACAGTTTTAATAAAATCTATTCAGTATTTTTTACGTTAAACAGTAACAAACAGTAGTAGGAGGAAATAAAATATACAAACACTCGAAAAACATTACCCTACTTTTACCGCAGTCGGGTAAAAAGTGGCGGTAGTTCATAATACCATTACATCATTATGTTGTATTACTACTTACGCACCAGACCGTGAATTTATTAAAACAATCATCTCAGAGGATCGACTGCTGTGCAATGACAGATATACATCAAAAAAATATATATTTTCGCCACAATTAAATCTGACACAGATATCATCTTTAAGCTAGTGAAAGTTAATTAATTGTTATTAAGTAATTTTAAGAATTGAATAAAAAAAAACAAACAGATTACTGATTACATTATCTTGTTCAAATGAGTGAACATATAAATAACCGCTATATTTTATTTAATTAGACTGTTTGTGTCGATTATTATTACGGAGTGGTATTATCCTTGTTCATCCCGTGGGTAATGGAGCAAGCTTGACAAAAGTCATCTGGCCGGCGTGGTCTAGTAGGTCTGTGGCGACTACCACATACAGCAGCAACAAAAACATATGACAGCGCCGTCTACCAAAGAAACATCAAACTACGGAGTAACGAAGGAAACTAAGATACTACCAATCCTAAATCGCGCAATAGAAGTTATCACGCCGATTAACATATATATACAACTTCCCAACATTAACAGTTGGGCAGTGGCCCGCCAGGCACGATCACTTCGCCTGGTCGGAGGATCCTTCCTTTGTGTTGGAGGGACATGTGACCCGTTCCTCCAGAGTCCAAAACCTCCCCTCTAAAGAGATGCTTACGTCCAGCATTGGAGAATTTAATGCTGTTGATGTGATGTGATGGCATAGGGCTCCGAACACGAGAAGACAGGTGACCGGATAGCATACAAGTAGACACATAGATTGAGTGTGTGAAAGCATCCAAATTATAGAGATGAATGGTTTGTCGCATTGAACGATGGCGGAAAGATGTGTTCGCTTAAAGGTAAAATAATTTTATGAGAATAATAGTTTAAGCATTATTTCTTAAAGTATTCATATACTTAATACTACTTCATTTTATCATTCATTTATGTTGTCATCGTACAAAGTTGTCGTTTGTGCGATCTCAGGGCTATTAAGATACAAGATGAGTCAAAACACGTCGGATCCGCCTTTAAATTATGATTCATGAAACAATCAATATGTATGAAGCTACAGGTTTGAAACTACATTATTGAGGTTTAGCGAAGGGTTAGTTTAGCATCTGGGAGGAGTCCAGACGTGTCAATATCAGCAGTTCCCGGATCCCTCCCGTCTCAGGCGCAGAGTGGCACACCGACCCGTCGCAACCCCGAGGGAGTGAGGGATATAATCGGTATTATTATTAATCCAAGATGGCCGCCGTAACAAAATGGCGGCTTTTATATTTCTGAACAACCCATCCAATATGGGTATTAAATGAAAGGGCTTTTTTTATTAACAAGTAATAAAAGCTTTATTTAAAAGAAAACCTTTTTAATAAATCACATGTTTAGGATCGTCGTACGAGGTGTGTGAAATTATGACTAATATCATACAGTCACGGCCGTCTGTCGCCTAGAAGAGCAGACTGTTGTTAGTCTTTGTTTGAATTTCATTTCATCACACAAATTAGTAAACCTATGAGCGATGAGTCAATTATCCGCTTTTTCATGATTCATTCAAGAAATAACTAGTCGTTTTTAAGTTAGAAAGTGAATGGTTGATTATGTTGGAACAGGTTAAAAAAAAATATTCCGGATGGCGTAAGAAAGCGGTTCCCGGATCTCTCCCGTCTCAGGCGCAGAGTGGCACACCGTGGTGGTTTAGTGGGTAGTCTGGCTGGTGTTAGTCAGGAGTCCCACACAAAGCGAACCCCTGTCCCCGCGGGGGCGAGCGAAGTGCGTAAAGACATTCCACAATGTCAAAAAAAAAAAAGGTTAAAAAATATATTTTATTTTGTATTGGCGCGACGACATTTTTTTATGAAATAATGGAACTACAGGTTTTTTCAAATATTTTCTGGCTGATACTTGCGGTACAACTATAACCGCGGATAACGCCGCAGGGCGAAGCCAATCTAAAATAAGTAGTCTAAGTTAGTCCTTATATCAATAGCTACCTATCAGTGATAGTCCCGTCAAAATCGGTACATCCGTTCCAGAGATAAGTAGGAAAAAACAGACAGACAATAAAAAACGGTTTTTTGAAATAAGTATCGCATATTTGTACTTTCATTTGCACTTAGTGAAAAGCTGTTCATTTAAAATTACAAACACTTCAATTTTATTTATTTTTATACATTTGTAATGAATATAAAAATGTCTTCTCTTATCCTGAAACTTCAAGGACCCTTCTGAAGGAAATAAAGCTTTCGCATTCTTACCAGCCTTCTGTGTCGCGTGACCAGTGCACAGCTGACGTGACAATTTATACATTTACAAAAGAGTGAAAATACATTATTTCATAGTGATAAATCACTGAGGGTTCCGTAGAATAGTATAGTTCTTCCAAATTTAATAGATAAAAAAACTTTGCCCCAACAACAAATTAACGTATTACACTTTTACTTGTAAACACACCTAGAAATCGAGTCTAAAGGACGTTGTGGCTCTTTGATTATCCTCTCGCTTTTTCTGTCTGTGCGGAAATCGTCAGAAACAACCTGTTGGTTGTTATGTCAGAACCGAAGATAACACGCCATCTCGGGTACTAGTAGCCGGGCAACCAAATGTACCTCTAGCTAATCCACTATAACGAATCTTGACAGCGTAAGAACGGCATTTTTATATTTACCCCTTTTTTAATTAGTGGGAGGGGGGGGAGGCACTCCCTAGCTTAATTTACATAAAAACACAACGGTTCTCTGTGAGAGTGTAATATCACGCGGGTTAAGCCTTTTCGGTCTATTAGCGCCGAAGTTTTAGGCTCTCACAGCAGACAGTTAATTTTCAAACGGAACCCTAAAATACAGTCTAGTTAAAACATGAAAGTAACAAAGTAACGCGGTCACAATAAATCTTTGTAAACTTTACTAGTACTGCTATGAAATAAGTACCTAAGGTGTATTTCCCCTCGTTATACCATAAACTACACGCAATCAGCTTTTAAAAAAAAACCTGTTTAAAAAACTACACTAAAAGATACGTTCACAAAAGTTGGTGAAGCAAGTAAAACAAACATACAGATGAAGCTACTAAATGTATAGTAATGACTGCCCCACTTAAGTCATGCGAAATTCCTGACTATTTTGTACAGATTCAACTACGTTGATGAAGTCTGCTAAGGTCCTACGCGCCTTAGCGTGATGTTAAAAAAATTATAAGCTTTTGAATTAGCTAGCTAGCAAGGACTTTCGTGCAAAATAAAAATTATTTGGACTCTACAAGTAAATAAAGAAGAAAATAGCTTCTATTGGGAATGTGAGTTTGTGAACTCAACCGGTCATAATGTAATTTTTACATACATTTATCAAAGGTACACACGAAATACAAATTTCGTACAGAATAAAATAATGTTGCTGAGAAATGCAATAATGAATTGTGCCCGACCAAAGACACGAGTAAATACCAGTCTTTTATAAAATATCATTTTGTTTGGGTTTAGTTTTAAAATATACGTCATTAATTTCATTTTATACATATTTAGAATGTTTAGATAATTTTACAATGAGTGGGTGGCGTAATGGTAGAGTTCAACGTACTGTAATAGAAATATACAAATACTAGGTTTTGTCCGCGGCTTCGCTCGAGAAGAAGTAGATATTTTCATCCCATATATTACCGCCTTGGGGGTAAGCATTTCCAAAATCCAAAAGAACGTACAGCCAAAATTTCAGGGTACTGGGTCCAGCCGGTTTGGGCTGTGCGTGGTTGATCTCTGGGTATCTTAGTCAATCAGTCATCTTTCTCTTTTATATATATAAATTAAACGTTAAAGTATAAGAATTACCAGCCTTAGTTGTATATAAAGGAGTTCTTTAATAGCGTTGACTGTTTTCAGACAGATAAACATGATATGTCGTAACGTGCGTGCGTGTAACAATCGTTGTGTACGTGTAACAATCGTTGCTAGTCCACTGGTAGATATTAGAAAGGAGATTTTGGCATGATATACCACGCTTGTTAGACGTGTTGAGTTAGGTTTGACACAATCTCTCAATCAATCTAAGTATTTCTTCTCTTTCCAGTAATGTTGTCCAGCATAGTTGTGTGTCTTTTTGAATTCTGATGACATCGATGGGATGAATAGAGCTGTTCTGTCATTCTGTATTCTTAGTCCGCCATTAGACGGAATAAATAAATCCGAGTTTATTTCAATTTAAGCCTTTACCGGCAATTTCGAATCGTTACATCAACAATACATTTTAGAATTGAACTCACTTATACTCATTTCACTATTTTAATTCAGTGTACACCTGACCGGTTGTATCCATTATAATATATAACGATTAAACCTTTGAAAATGCCATAAGACGAAACCGGTTAGGTGTAAAATCAATTAAAATGTATGTGGAGGAACTAATGTCATGGTTCCTCCCACACAAAGGGAGGATCATCCGACCAGGCAAGGTGATCATGCCTGGCGGGCCACTGCCCGACGGTTGATGTTGGGTTGTTGTATATCTGCTAGTCGACGCGAGAACTTCTATTGCGCGATTCGTGATTGGTAGTTTCTTCGTTTCCCTCGTTACACGATAGTTCGATGTATCTCCTGTAGATGGCGCTATCTTATGTTTTCATTGCCACACAAAGGAAGTCACCACAAGCACAAGTGACTTTGATTCTAGACTGTATTGCAACAATTTCCATCAAGTGCCGACAATCGAGAGATCAAATTACATTACATTAATAACTCTGGTTGTCTAGTGACTAATACAAGTTATCTGAACTTTCCTCACAATAATTTCATACTGAATATTTCAGACCAGTCCAGTTCCTATTAGAACAATTATTTTCGAATCACAACCTTGTATATACATTGCATTAATCAACGCTACTTAGCGTCGTAACACTGCTGTGAGTTTTCTAAATAGACATCATTGGTTTTATGCATAATTTTTAGATTTATATCACCAATAAGCCGGCTCGAGTATGGTGATACCACGGACACCGAAAACCTGCATTACACCATGCTTTGGTTGGTTTTAACCAAATGACTGCGGTTCCTGGCAACCGAGATCCCCCTTCTCTTTAACTCCAGGCAGTATGATTCAAATGTCGTCTACTGACTTATGATGTCACAGTTATAGGAGTTCGTGGGTTCAATCAAATTCAATCTAATTATATTGCAAAAATAAAATCTTTTAATATTTATTCTAATATTATAAACTAGACGAGTCACGCAGTGTTACCTGCGGTTATTGTTGTACCTGTAGAACCGCGGGGCAAAGCTAATCTAAGAAAAAGTAACTATCTTAAGTTACTCCTTATTACATTACTGTCTGCCAGTGCAAGTCCCGTCGAAATCGGTTCAGCCGTTCCAGAGATTAGCCGGAACAAAAGGACAGACAAAAATTCTAAAAAAAATATTTAAGTATATACACCGTGTATGCATATGCATTTAATAAAAAAACGGTTATTTTAATATAACAAACACTACAATTTTATTTATTTGTATAGATTCGAAATTAACTCTGTCAGTCTGTTGTGCTTTCACGTTTATACCGTTGGACCGATTTCTGTCAATTTTGTACATATACTTTAAATATCGAGGAAGGACATAGGCCACTCTACCGCGATAACCGACATACAAATGGGGGCGAAGTCTGGACGGTACTTAGTAGACTTTATTAGTTTTACCATCTACGTAGCTGGATTATCATCAATCATCAACATCCACTGCTGGGCTCGGGTCTTCTCTCAGGAGAGGGTTAAGACCATACGTCCCCACGCTGGCTACGTGCGGGTTGGGGACTGGTAAGACTATGTTGTGGCTACGTAATCTTGCTGTTGGATGTTTTTAAGCCGCCTAAAAGCCTTCAACTTAGCTTCACGGTTGTTATCCTATGATAACCACCGGGACTGACTGCTTAACGTGACCTCCGAATCACGGTGACGCTCATGGTAACATGCCACCAGCGGTCACCCATCCAAACTGATTGTTTCTAATCACCGAGTGCAATTGGACTATGAGCGCTTCCAGCTGGGGTAGCTGGGTTATAGTTTTTTAAATTTTATTCTGATAAAAATGGGATAGTTCACGAAAATAGTAAAAAAATTGACAGAGTGACGCCATCTTTGGTCAATATTTTTCACAAAATGTAATATGTTAAGACCGTGTAAAACTCCAGCGCGCGATTTATCAGCTTCTTTTATCATAATCCGTAGATTAACACACATGTTCGCAAAATGTACGGCGATATCAAAAGTTCTAGATGCACTGAGTTTACTCGTCGACTGATGACTCATCAACATCATCAACAATCCATAATATCCCACTGCTGGGCTCGGGTGTCCTCTCAGGAGAGGGTTAACGCCATTCGTCCCCACGCTGGCCAAGTGCGGATTGGGGACTTAATTAGATAAATAAATAACGTCATAGTGAATGTTCAGACATTTTAGCACTCAACGCCATCTAGTCCCAGGGCTTGTAATATGGGTACTAGATAACTGATATTAATACTTATAAACTTTTTTTTTGTAAATACATACATATTATACATAGAAAACACCCAAACTCCGAAACAAATATTTGCAGATCATACAAACATTTGGCCCGACTCAAGAATCGAAACCGAGACCTCTTGCACAGCAGTCGCATTCGCTACCACTGCGCCACAGAGGCAGTCAAACGTGGGGACTGATGACTCAGTTGGATAGAGTTGCCTCAATGGAGTTAATAACAAACTGGAATAGGTATGCACAATATTAGCAGCGGACAGAGGTTTTTTAATATCATGATTATATTGGTGACTTTTTTATTAAGAAGGATAATTTTCTTCTATCTATTTATTGATATGTAATGTATGAACTTTGTATTACATCAGTGCATTGTACCGCTTTTTACGAAAATCATGAAGGAGGATTATAAAATATGGTGCAGTTAAAGTTTATATGGAGGGAGGAGGGAGGAGGATGAACGCAGAGAGCTTAAGTCAAAAAGGAAAAAAAACATTGAATTAATTATGGCCCGCTAGGCGATTAACAGTATTTTTACAATCTCAAATTCTGTTTCATCAATCCTGACCCGGATGTGTTAATAACAGCAGTTCCCGGTCCAATTCCGACACACCGCCCTGCCGCAAACCCAGCCCGTGAGGTTACCACACGTAAAAATTAAAAAAGGATTTATCAATCCTCCAGTTGTTGTCTCTGTGGTGCCTTAAATCAGTCTGCTCGTTATAAATGTATACTTCGATCCCTTCAAGCTACTACAGTGCCAGTCAATTGATAACAAGCCAGAAAACTGCTGATCATTCGAGCATCTTTCACAAACAATCCTTCAAATTGACAAGTATTATTATTATATTTAATACACTAGCAGCTTATAGCTGATGCGTGCATACCATTTACACTGGCGTTTTTAAATATGTTTATATGCGGAGTACTAATCACGGTTTCCGGCACAGAGTTCCACATAAGTATCACTCGGTTTAGCAAGAAATGGTTTCGGGGATTGCTAGCGCACCTACGCTTGCTAACTTTCATAGAGTGACCACTTAGTTGCGTGTTCGGGTCCTTGTGAACATGGATTCAATGTTTCTCACATTGCAGAGGTGGTTGAGGATCATGTAGGTTTCTATAAGGTCTCCTTTCATTCTTCTCTGCTCCAGTATTGGCAAGTTGAGTTCCAAGAGGCGTTCTTCGTACGACATGTTTTTCAAGAACATTTCCAACATATATGCTTGATATGTTTCTATATCTCTGATAACTTGTGCTATTACGAAATTATGCGTGTAGGCATAGACAACGCGCGGTGATTCACAAGCCACCATCGTGAGTCAGCGGTGTTTCGGTTCGATTCCCGCGTCACCTCCACCAAGCACGTGCAGGTGTTGCGGCCTTGCCATTTGATTTTCATGTTTTGTTATAACAACAATACATTTATCAGTTTCACTTTAGTTGCAGCAGCATTGTGACTATCGATGATCTCGTGATTTTTAGTTATATAATAGCTTTACGGCGCGGCTCCGTCTGCGTGTTTGTCGGTTATCGCGGTCAAGAGTACCGTAGCCACTGTCCTTCCTCAAGAATGTACACCGTGACCAATTTCATTGAAATCGGTGCAACTGTTTGAGAACAAAAAGAGCACTTGTGTATGCTTACACACTTGTGCACTTTAATATCTCTTGCGTATTTAGCTGGTCTCCTTTGAGATTTTCGAACCGCCGAAAACCGCTAAGAGTTCATAAATGCTTTGAAAACTTCACTTATGGGTTACGTACAGTTCGGTGTAGTTCAATAGTAAGACATGACGCAACGTGCTTTTCAAAGGGTAGATAACTACGGACGATGAGTTAATTGAAATGTTTGAATCTTGCAATTAGTAAGATAAAAATCTGATGACTAACAAAAAAATGCCTTCTACCTATTGATCAGAGAACGAAAGTATAATATTCTTAGGGATATGTTATCACACATTGTTCCCCGTTCAATAATTACCGTTAACTGCTACAATTTAAAAATACTTAAAATATATGACGAGGGTGTCTAACCGAGTCATGTTTGACTCACAATTGTAATTTATAACATCATTACGCACAATCCATAAACAGACTTTATACCCGACTGCGAAAAGAGGGTTATGTTTTCGAATGTGTGTATGTACATTTCTTTCTTCACGCCCTAGAGCCTAAACGGCTAGTCGTATTTTTATGTTAGTGGTGACAATAGATTTTTCTTAGTCGTGAAAGTGACACTGGGTACATCAATTATAAAAACAAAATTAAGGATTCTTGGAGCCAAAAAGTAATCTCAAAAAAAATGTTTTCAAAATACATCAAGTGTAATATCGAAATAAGTAATTTTTAACGGTGATTACGAATATATAATATCTATAACTAACATGTTTTGTATATGATATTGAGGCAGTGGGGTTTTATTTATTTTTTTAATTAATTATTTATTTTTGCAAGTCTTCCAAATAAAAAACAGAACTTAAAAAAAAGAAAGTTTTTTTTTTCAATACCTAGTTACCTACATATTTGATAGGTTTACATAACATTATGGACATACATGGAGCAAATCAAAGGCACATTGTTAAAACGTAATGATGTTTATGCAAACTCTCCAAAACGAAGATGAAGATTTTTTTTGGTGATTGGGTACTTTCTTTAAAAAAAACATCTATAAGAATATAAGAGCTAACATACACAATCAAAATAACGATGGGTAGAAAGAAGTTGACAGCTTTTAATTACTCAGGATCAAAGGTATCATAAATAGGGTGAGGTATCATACATATAAATTATTCGTCTCAAATATTTTTTCTAGATTCTTTATTGTCTTTACAATGTACTACCCGTGCGCGATAAGTTGAGACCTGAGTGCGGTGACGTCACGACAAAAAAATGCGGTGCCACCTGTACACTGCGGGCGTCATAGGGTAGGTGCGCGGGTATGAGGGGAGGGGTGACGAATTCCACGCGGGTCTCAAGTTATCGCGCACGAGTAGTACATAAAATATATTTTTCTTATTTAGTAATTATTAAAGGAGGGAAATTCAAACTTACAAAACGGGTCACTATTGGTCGAAACGAAATGTGAAGTCGATGGTCACTTTATCGAAATGATCGGTGTCGAAATTCATACGGTATGAGCAGTGTTTGAGAGAAAAATTAACTTCCGCCGTATTTATAGCAATTTAAACTGTAAATAAGTTTAAAGTAACTGAAACACTGAATGGTAAACAAACACGAAATGACAATGACGTCACTGGACGCGTCAAAAGCGCGCGCAAAATGGCGGCGGTTGAATAGCTCAAATTTAGTCACATTTTTTAATTTCTTTGAAAATTAATTTGATTATATTCAAGCCTATTTATATTTTTTCTATGTTATAGAGATGAAAATGATCAGATTACGAAATAAAAAATGTGTATTTCCTATTTATGATGTAGATTCATCTCTTTAACTCGTCTATTCGCAATCTACGTATTGACACGTTAATACTCAGAATTGACCTTAACATCCTAATGATCTCATTTTCAATTAAAGTTTGTATCCGGTACATTGGCTAAAACACTTGTGCCATTAAAATCACTTATATTATCTTGATTTACAAATAAAGATAGCAAGATTATTGAAAAGATAAGATAACTATGAACACAATTTGTTTTCCTGATTTTGTAAAAAGAACATATAAATATTCTCAAAAATTAAAAACGAATGTTTAGGTGGATCGAAAATAGGGCCACTCTGATTCCAGAAAGAACACCCCAGCTCAACCGTGATGGTACTACGCTATCTCAAAAGACTACTCAGACTTAGAATGCTAGCATTGGTGCTGTTGTGTTCCGTTTGAAAATCTGATACCGGAGGTCCAATGATGAAGAAGCTCAATGAGCCGCAATAGTGTGAATGATGCATTGTCTGCATTCGCAATGAGTATAGTGATCAATGTTCTTAGATTCTGCTCTTGCTTTCCATCAAGAAGAGCAGAGTCATTTTGCTAATTTTTTTAAAAAAAGACAAATTTGTATTTTTTTAAACTACAATTTCCTGTAGATACTTTCAGTTTTTGTTTTAACAAACAATTCATGTCTTTACATACCATAGTTATATTCGTCGCCTTTAGTTTGTATTATATCATTGAAACCATATTCCACATTGGTTGCTTATTGTCACATACAATTGTTTTGCATTCGATACTAATCTAGATTTGTACAATAGCTACTCCAAACAAAGATGTTTTGAATTAACTAGTGTCATATTTGTATTGAGGTAAATGTGACCAGCAGTGGACTGTTGTGAAGTAGCCCTACAGCATGGATGGGGTAGTGGCGAAAGTGGTTGCCACACTGCTTTCTACTGCGCTGGGTGAGATCTATGTGGGTACAAACCTCTCATGGAACAACAACTTGTGTGATCCACAAATTGAAGAAAGTATAATCATTCACGTACACACATAAGTATATATATAGTCTTTGTCGCCAGGAGTCGTCACACCAAACGCAAGTCTGACTTACATTTTTAGGAGTTACAGATCAACATTGGCTGAAGAACCAATCTATAAATTAAAAAAAATTATAGCAGTAACAGCATGGTTGTCATATTGGGATTTAGATTAGGTCTACCATTAGTCAGGTATATCTTAACCAGACATCTATCTACAGTTTGAACAGTAGAGGGTTCTAAATGCAGATTTTTCCATCTACTGTTTGGTAGACGGCTACGGCCCATTCATGCCGAAGCGTGGGAGAGCCAC